>JAVQKC010149832.1:0-14084 GCA_036025475.1 Philypnodon macrostomus | reverse complement strand
AATGGTGTTCACTTCACAGGTGTGCCCTGTCAGGGTTAATAAGTGGGATTTCTTGCCTTTTCATGAAAATAAAGAAAACTCATTGAATGAATGAAGTGTGTCCAAACTTTTGGTCTGTACTGTATACTTATGTACAATTGCTCACATGATCATTGGTTTTGCAGATGCGTCTTCGTATCCTCCCTGGTTCTGAGCATCAAATGTTGTATAATTTTTACCCCCTGATGGCCGGTTACCAAACACTACCACAACTCACCATTAAGCTGCCGCGCTGCCCGACCACCACCGCCCAGAGTCTGAGGAGATTCCTTCCACAACGCATCTTTGTCAAGGTATTTCACAGCCCACAAAGTAAAAAAGAAATATCTAGATTAGGTAAAATTACTTGAATCCAGTATTTTTTAGTTTTGCCTAGATTCATACATTAATGTAATGTAATTGTAATGTATTCTTATTTTTTAATTTCTGCCAGTAGAAAAAAAATGCACTTGCAAAAACAAAAATTCAAATAATCTAGGCTGTATAATAAGTGAATACATCTAAATTGGTTAAAAAAAAAAAAAAAAAAAAATCAAGCTTCATATTTTGAATGAATGTGATTTCACTACCGGTGATGGATATTCTTGCATTGCCATTACCATCTTATTATTTTGACTAATAAATGTGCATGTTTTGTGTCTTTCTTTGTCCGCAGCCTCAAGGCAGACGGCTTGATGACACTTCTATAGCTGCAGCATGAGAAGAACATATGGTTTACTGTAAATATGAGAATAAAGAAATGTTTTATAGATTATACTGGATTGATAATTCCTTTAACAGCTCACAGATGATTTTATGAATCCCAGCTGTTTCATATTGTTCCTTACAATAAACATTTACTATTGAAACCTCATCAACACACGCTGAATGAGACGTGAGACGTGAGTTTGACCTTGACCTAAAACTAATAAATCAAGTGACGCTCTAATGTTCATTCCACGGGAAACGGCTGTGACATAAATTTGTGATGTATGAAATGACGTGTGGTGAGAGAAGAATTAAACAGAAGTGGTCTAACTTTCTTCTGTTTCTCTGTTTTATTTGTGACACAGACTCATGGCCAAGCACTCCTGGACCGTTTCTTACACCGAGATAGATTTAGTCAAATTGGACATTAACACTAACCAAATAAAGGTAGTTTTTAACTGGTTTACTGACTTTGTCCAGTTATGCCTGGAAAAAATATCTAACCAAATTAGAATCTTTCATAATTAATATCTAACTATTGAAGAATAGTGCGCAAGCATAAAACAGTTTGTGTGTGTTATATCTTTATGGTTGTGAGTATTGTTGTGATGTTTGGCTCCAGAAATAAAATTAAGGAAGGCAGATTTGACTATTATACTGTGATTATTCTTTTGTTAAAATCTCATTTACTGAACTAGGCCCACGCTGTCGTCCTCGATAGCAAGGTGTATATCGGCAAAACGACCCATATGTCTGCCCCAAATGCTATGTCATCAGCAGGTACTTTAATCGGACATTAGGCTCGTTTCCTGGTTTAATGCGTTGGAAGTAAGAGGCATTATTTCAGACATTACAAAACTGACTGCTGGGATGGGGTAGACCTGCGCAGATTCGATCGGTGTTGCCCTGTGATGACGGGTGAGCGGAGCACACCGGTTAGTTTCTGTCCGACTTGCTCCAGTCTTGCTCTGTCAGGAACACGTCGGAGACATCAAAACGAGACCAGCTGTCTGAGCCAGCCGCCACAGTTGGTCCTGATGCGTGATAGGAGATGTGGTCCTGTCAACACGTGCACTGACAGCTGATTGAGTTTTGTTTTGATCAGACGAGTGGCAGACGCTGACATCCAACCTACCCTTTTAATCTTAACAAACAAAGTATCTCATAAGTCATCAGACTATAGATCAGCCTATATTTATAAAATATATTAATTTGATACCAAAAGCATACAAACTTTACATTTGCAAGAGAATAATCCTTGCTGTGTTGATATATGTGTCGGTCAGGGCTGTGAAAGATAAACAGGGCGGCGTTTATGAACTTTTAAAGATGGTTTATAAAGAACATACACGCGATTTTATTTTTATTTTTATTTATTTTTATTTTTTTTTATTGACAACTTATAACACATAACAGACAAAATACAAAACAAACAACAAAACAACTAAGGCGCAGTCACTAGGAGGCGCTGTCTTTCAACATGTTCTTCTTCTGAGCCAATCAAGGACACCTCTCGTTTTAGCGCATACATCTCGCGATATCTGACAAAGCAGTTCAAACTCTGGCGGTTGTTTGTTTGACACAGGATCAGGATTTTCATTTGCAAAGGTACAATATACTCTTTTTCTTTTGTATATTCGTCTATAAACGTTTAACCTACCGTTGATTTATCAAATGGGCTAAATTGCTTCTAGATATAGCGTTAAAACGTGTTATTAACATTTAAGTGCAGTTAAATGAAGCGACGTAGCCCTATGTAAAAACTCCTCTTTTGCATGCCATCGTGAGTATATTTTTCAGACAATAACATGACTCAAACTGGCTTGTGGTAGTAGCAAATAGGAAGACAAGATATGTGGTATAATGCAGAAGAAAGTCTATCTGTTTTAACTTGAGTCTAAATCAGCTGCTTATGTTTGTACCCTGGTGCTTAGAAGATCAAAGTATGCATTTTTGTAATTACCGCTTTTCTTCCAGATGAGTGACCGAGAGGTTGCAGATGAGATCCAGCGTGTGGAGATCCAGCGGCTGAAGAACCAGCTGAGGGGTACGGAGGAGCAGGTACAGAAGGCTGCCCAGGCTGGACTAGACCTTCTCAATCAGCAAATGGAGCTACAGAACCAGCTGGACGAGCAGAGAGTTGAGATGACTAATACAATTGAGGTATAATGGTTAAAGGTTATAAAGTTATTCTAATGTGTATGATACATTTCTAATTAATGTATTATATGTGCATTATCCTAGGCCCTTGAGCAAGACAAGCACTCACTGCAAAAAAAAGTCGAACTTAAAGATAGAATGTTTGAATCTCTACAATTTGAGTTTGACTGTGTAAAAAAACAGCAAAGGCAACAACTTCAAGAGCAGGCGGAGCTTTTGGAGAGAAACCATAATGTTGCAATTACTGAGCTCAACAATAAGGTAAACCCATTTTTTGCAGTTAAAAAAAATAAGCTTTTATGGACATTGAAAACCATATAAACTCTGTGATGATTTTTTGGAGTTTGAGTTGCAATTGTTTTTGCCTCAGATGCATAGGGTGCAGTCTGCTCTAGAGGAAGCACAGTTAAAGGAGAAGCAGCTGAAACACAAGCTGGAAATGCAGACGGAGACACTGAATAACAAGCTGGAGGAGCTCCGAGCTGTGAATGAACAGGCTCACACCTCCATGACGTCTGAGATAGTGGAGGTGCAGATGAAGATCATGGAGCTAGAGACCAATAAGGTGATAAGTTAACCTCTACCCGTTTATTTCACTATATTATCATGTAAACTATGGGCTACACAGGAGCTGCTGCTTTATTGGAGGATAAAGTGAATCTGCTGTATTTAATCCTCACTCAATTCTTTCTAACGTCAATAAGGTTTAAGAACACTATCTTTATTTTATTTTCAATTGTATCTTGAGTCATGATGAGTTTTTATATCAGGTGGAACTGGAGCAAGCTCTGCAGGAGTTACAGTACAAAGAACAACAGCTGGAACTGAGCAATGGCAGTCTACAGCGACAGTTAGAGCGACTCACGGAGGAGAAGGAGGAGCGGGAAAAAGAAGCCGTTTCCTGGTTTAATGCGTTGGAAGTAAGAGGCATTATTTCAGACATTACAAAACTGACTGCTACTGCAAATATTACATTGTTGGGGTTATCATTTGCATGCTGGACCGCCTCACATTTTTGTTTTTTGCGATACAGAAATCCCGAGAGGCTAACCGAGACCTCCAGGTTCAGTTGGATCAGCTCCTGCAACAAGCCCAAAATCCAAACAGCAAAGGCAACTCTTTGTTTGCTGAGGTAAAAAATACACATTTTCCACTTTTTCCCCAACATCATAGAAATGCTTTTTACACATGTTTGTTTTGCAGCTGGAAGATAAGCGTGCTGAGATGGAGAAACGGCTCATCAGTATGAAGGTTCAGTACCAGTCACTGCAGAAACAGTACGCCTTCAGCAAACAGCAGATGCAGCGCCTTAAGGTACCACTGGATATGACAATGGCTGTTGTGAATACTTATTGTTAACACTGTTGATGTACATGGGCTTCACAGGTCCAAATAGCCACACTTATGCAACTGCAGGGGTCCAGAGCTGACCCTGCTCAGCTGGAACGCCTACAGTCTATGATCTCAGAGAAAAATGGAGAGATCCAAAATCTGATGTCTAAACTACAGAGGCTTGAGAAAGTGGAGGTGAGGGATTGTCACCAAAATTGTCCTCTCTGCTAGTCACTGTTATACAGGATTTATTCATTCATGTATTCAAGTACTAATTGTCAGCCTGTCTTGCCTTTTTAAGGAAATTGTTATCATAGTATGAATGTAAAATTAAACAATGGTAGACATGTTTTTGTTTGTATAGATGATGGTAAAGGCCCAGGCACCTACCTCTGCTGCAGCGGAAAATGTTGAGGGTCAAGATGAAACCTACTACACCGACCTGCTTAAGATGAAGCTTAGCAACTCTCTGTGAGACTATAACTCTTTTGCATTCATAAACCACTTCATACAAGCTGTTTGTCATGCCTCTAAATTACTTTCTACTGTTATTTTTTAGTAAGGATGCAGAGCGTCTGGGAGATGAGCTTTCATTACAGAGAATGAAATCTTTGTCTGAGAGCCAACGAGCTCTAGAGCTGGAGAGAAAACTGTTTGCAGCTGAACGGATGCTCAAACAGGTAGAGCTGCTTTATCTCAAGTATAGCACTAAAATCTACAAAAGGTTTTATTTCTTGAAATGTGTTGTGTTCATATAGGCTCAGAGTGACAAGATCAAGCTGCAGCTGAGAGTAGAGGAATTCCAACACAAATATGAACCAAAGGGTAACTTGATTCATGCTTGTCTTGAACTGAAAACTCTTACATGAATTTGTTTGATAAATTGTTTTATTTAATTTTCTAGAAGTGAAAAAGAATCTCCTGCTAAAGAGAAGGAAAGAGAAGCTTCCTGTAGACATCGAGCCCTCGAGTGAAAAACATGTGGATATTGAGCTGCCTGTTTTAGTAGAGATGGGTGTCACAAACCATAAAAACCCTGACTCAAAGGCTGCATCTCCTCCAGCTGCTGAGAAAGTAGAAATTAAAGGTATGAATTCAAACTCTGAGGGGTAGCTTCATCACTGTTTTCTTGCTGATGACCATTTTAACTTGTAGAGCCAGAAAGGGAGGCACGACCAATCAAAACGGTGAAGATTAGTGTTGAGGAGCCTACGGTTATCCCACATCCCAGGTCAGTAAAGGTTGTGAGAAACATGCTGTATTTGGACCTGTTGAATGCTTTCAAAGATGTGCAGTTTTAGTTTATTTTCAATTGTTTACAAAATGCAAGTGTTCAGAATGGACATTTAAAGGTGTAGTCTGTAAGTTTCCTGAAATAAAATGTAAATTAGGTCATGTCATAATATACTACTCTATTAACTATGCTTACTTTTGTTTCTCTCAGTTCATGTTTGACCAATTCTGATGAGAAGGAGGAAAACCATCAGCAGAACATTAAAGAGGAGCGGAGAAAGAAGCAGAAAACAGTGGAGGTGATTCATGTCAAATCCAGTAATACCACAGAAAATCAATGTGCACAGCAATAACTTGTATGTCACCCCTCTGAACTACTAAATGTATTATTTCATTTTCTTTTACATGTGTGTCATTTAGAATTTTATGTCATGTATATGTATATTTGCGGTCAAAATTGTAAAAACTAAATTAAAACATTTACCTATGCTCAATGTTGTATTGTGTTTTTAGTAAATAATATAATATACCAGTAGAGATGTTTTCAATGTGTTGCATTTTCACTGTTTTGCCAAATGGGGCAGTAGCGATAAACATTGATTCTTATGAATCTCAATAAGCTAACAAAGAAGAAGTCCCTTTACGTGGACCAATGAACGTAGGAGCAACTATATGCGGCAACGTCAGATTTCAGGACGACATACACAAGAAAGTGTACAAGCTCTTTTCTTTTGGCTGATAAATCTAAACATTAAGGTAAGACTCGTTTCTATTCTGGCATTAATTGTAGTTTTAAAGCTAGGTAATCTGCCAATTTATCTTACATGATGCTAGTAAACAGTAGGATGAGGTGTTTTTCTGTATGACAAATTAATACATAACATAAATCGTATTGTGTTTTTAGCTCTCATGCTGCTTTTGCCTTGTCGGATCAGTTTCTGGCGTAGCTGCCTGTCTCTAGTCTGCATTCTGCTGCTACACTGCTGTCACATATCCTGTCAAAAGGTAAGCATTACTGTCTTTTGGATTTTGTTCAACAGCTAGAGCTAGTTGAACCTAGAACATTTATATTTGTTCAATAGATGGCTGTTTTTGTTTATTTTTTAAATATTTTAAATTAACAAGGAAGGGCTTTATAGATGAAGATATACAAGACATACCAGTGCTGTTGTCAACGGAAGTCTCATAGTGGTCACTTATTATCCAAACCATTGTTAAATAAAAAGGAAGTTAAATGGTAGTGATTTGATGTATTTTGCGCAGGGTTTTTTGTTTTACCCAGACCCCACTGGTACCATCCAATTTGACTACATACGTACACGCACACACACATGCACACACACATGCACACACTTTCGCACACGCACACTCTCACACTCGCGCACACACACTCTCACACACACTCACAGACACACACTCACTCACTCACTCACTCACTCACACACTCGCGCACACACACTCTCACACACTCACAGACACACACTCACTCACTCACTCACACACTCGCACTCATTCACCAAAACATAGCAACGACCCAAAACCAAACATCTAATTTCTTGTATTATATTGCAGCCAGATGGTGCTTTAACTGTAGTCAAAACCCCAGAGAAAGTAAGTGGGGCACACAATGACCATGAAGATGAAGCAACAGTTCAAGAAGAAGAAGAAGAAGAAGAAGAAGACGATGATTACTTAGAAGTGCTTCAACCCACAGACCAATGGCAAACTCTCAAGCCAGGTGAAAAGCTGTAGAATATAAATGATCGGGTTGAGTAATACATTTTAACTTGAACTAACAGTGCTTGTGTTTGCAGGCCAAGCAGTACCAGCAGGTTCACATGTAAGGCTGAATTTACAAACTGGACAGAGAGAGGTGCGAGTAGGAGAAGAGCAGCTTAAATACTGGACAGAGAAACATGGGTACTTTTGGAAATTTACTTTGTCAAACATATTAGCATTTTAATTATTCCTACCTCCTTTCTAGAGAGAATGAAGACAACCAACCCTTTATTAACCCAGACGAGCTGAAAAAGGCTATGAAAAAAATGAAGGAAGACCATCTCCACAAAGACCCAAATCAACAGGTCTTGTCTAGACATCTCTAAAGTATAATTAAAGTATATTAAAAAGCCAAACTATGCACTTAACAGTTTAATGTTATCCAATTTTGGTAGGAATCTGTGTCATCTCGATTTCGACCTCTAGAAGAACTGAAGAAGGACATGGCTCAGTTAGACCTCTTGGTGGAGACGGACGTTCAGGTAAATGCGTGTGTGTAATTGTTGTTCCATGTGCTGTGTATGTCATCTATTTGGTCCAAATTAATCAAATGTAATATGTCATTTATAAGATATTGAGGCGGCTGCTGGACCAGTTAAACAGCACCAGATCCACAGATGAGAAACTGAGCATCCTACATGAGCTTGAGTATATGGTTCACCAGGTAGACACCAATGTTTATTTTACTGTCTCATTTTGTGATAAAAGGGTGTAACTGTCATGTTATTTTGTGTTGTAGGTGGATAATGCTCAAACCTTGTGCTCTATGGGGGGTCTTGTGTTCATATTGGATGGTCTAAACAGCACAGATTCAAGATTACAGGAGAGCTCTGCTTTTGTGCTGGGGTCTGCTTTAGCTAGGTAAATGACTTGTGAATTTGTGTCTGTCAGAGCAAATACTATTTGAGCATCTTTGTTCTTATGTGTTTATTTTTATTTTTTAATAGCATCTCAATGTAACTCAAATGTTCCTTTATTTGCAGCAACCCATCAGTTCAAGTGAAAGCTGTGGAAAGTGGTGCACTCCAAACACTACTGACCCTACTAGCTACAACACCACATTTCTCTGTACAAAAGAAGGTGCATTTTTTATTTACTTTAAATTACATTTTAAATGAACTATAAACTGAAATATTTGTGCTTTTCTTTAGGTTCTTTTTGCAGTGGCCTCCCTTTTGCGTAACTTTCCCTTTGCTCAGCAGCATTTTCTGTCACATGGTGGTCTACAAGTGCTGTACGAAGTGTTTCTTGGGGATCAGAATGGAAGTTTACGAACACGGATTGTCACCCTGTTACATGACATGATACATGAAAAGGTCATTATTCTAAATTTGAGATTATATAGAACGTGTTTGTCACTATTTGCTCATCAGGTGCCCCCCTGTCTACTAGGAATTTATATCGAAATCAGATCAGGACACTGTGGTGGATTCCTCACATATGGAACGTTTGCGACAGTATTCTAGGCTGTCCTGGGATCGAGAGCTTGTGGAAAAAAACTGGTGTAATCTGGTCCCACAACTGCTTCAATCGTCTGAGCATGACTTCAGAGAGAAGGTAGGATGATTTTCATTATGAATCATTATCAAATTCACAAAAAGTGCATGACGTTTCTGTATTACTTTTGTCTTCCAGGCTCTCCGGGCTTTGTTAGCAATGACTCCTGCTTGTTTGGGACAGTACCGCACAGACACCTCTCTGATAACCTCTCTGATCACATTAAAAGACCATTACAATGAAATAGTTCACAAACAAAGGATGTTGGGAGAAGAGACTGGTTACTTTGGAGAAATGGTAGAACTTATAGACAATCTTAAATTCAAAATAAAATGATTTATATTTGATTGAATATATTTATTTTGATAATGTTTTATAATGCAAATAAAAGCTAAAAAGAGATGTGTGTGTTGATTTAATTTAATCTGACAATGACATTGATTATTCATAATTTCTAAAACTCAATTTTAACAAATAAACTCTGAAGA
The DNA here is from genome assembly GCA_036025475.1 of Philypnodon macrostomus. Classification (NCBI taxonomy): domain Eukaryota; kingdom Metazoa; phylum Chordata; class Actinopteri; order Gobiiformes; family Eleotridae; genus Philypnodon; species Philypnodon macrostomus. The sequence continues at coordinate 4,869 of JAVQKC010149832.1, read as the reverse complement.
CAATGAGAGACGAGTACAGTTTTCCACGTTGTTATTGTCCAAGTGTTTATTTTTAAGATAACCCGGAAGTAGATGCAGGTAGCTGCGAGTTAGCCTCTTTGCTCCAACCATAGATGTATTATACATCCATGGCTCCAACTTACATGATTAAATAGAAGAATGAAAAAAGAAAATGTGTATTTTTCGTGCCATTAGTTGACTAAAATCGGAGAGTTTACTCTTCAGAAGAAGATAGCGCCCGGTAAGTACATAGCGGTTTTGTTTTTGTTTACGTTTGTTAGCATGTTAGCACTGAGTTTACTCACGTTTTAGGATATTAATAAGATATCGTTATATATTCGTATACGCAATTATTAGTTTGGCCTGACTTGTCTGATCTGGTGCCGTTTGATGTAATTTGATGGTTGTCTGTGTATATGTTCTGTTTTACAATATTATTTTCCAAATTTACACTTTGACAGTAATGGAGCTGTCTCAGAGAGATAGGCTTTCAGAGCTCGTGGAGGAGCTGACCACATCAGGACAGCCTGAGCTAAACCAGAACAAGATGAAAGAAGTCAAGAAGCTGTGCAAGTATGGTCCAACCACCAATAGGTCACATTAATGTTTTATTTATTCCACTCATCACACATTGTCATGTCCTTGATCTAGGGTGTCTGATGACTGCATAGATCACGTCTATCACTCTCTCATGTCCCAGCTCAACCAAGAACATGCAGAAATCCGCTTCTCAGCTTTTCAGATAGCCGGTGAACTCTTCACTAGATCACACCATTTTAGGACTTTAGTGGTGAATAATTTTCAGGTAATTCTAAAACTTGACAAAATATAAAACATTTTAAAGTGAGTAAACATACAGTGGATGTATACTGTACATTATAGTATAATATACAGATATAGATATAATTCTGTTTATTTTACACCCTGCCTAATGTTTCATAGGAGTTCTTGGAGTTGACTGTTGAGACTGATCTGGATCAGCCCCTCCCTCCTCCTAAAGAAGTGGCAAAAAAGTTAAAATCTCTGGCCATCAAGACTGTCCAGTCCTGGCAGGCATCCTATGGGTCAGCATACAAGAAGCTGGCATTAGGCTACCATTTTCTCAAGCAGGTCAAAAAGGTGAGAGACACATCAGAGAACCTGTCTGGGATAGTTACTTGCAGTACTTTAATCATTTAACCCAGCATTACAAATTATAATGCCTAAATCTCAATAGTTTATAATACTTTATATTTACTTTGCTTGTGTGTCTTTAGGTGGACTTCCAGGATGTTGAAGCCAGGACAGTGGCGGAGAGAAGAAGAGAAGAAGAGAGGAGAAGTAGACTTGAGAGAATCTACAAAGAAAAGGCAGAGGCAGCTGCCACAGACATGGAAGGTGAACACAGTGCTGTTTATGATTGCCACTTGGAACATGGAACATGGAACATACAATATCATTTATTTTTCAGACTCTTACCAAGAGATTGAAGCAATACTGACTGAGATGGAGTCATGTATGAAGCTGCTTCTTCCTGAGTTTGACCTTACTGAAGTTCAAAATGATGCGTCTTCAAACTCTCAACCAGCTCCTGAAGATTCAGAAAAGCCTTGTTGTAGCAAAGACTTAACAGGTGGAGTGAAGAAAGAGGCTGCTGAAAGTAATGAAGAGAATACAACACACCCCAAAGGAAACGACACAGATGAAACAAATAATGAAGATGACAAATGCCAATCAGTGGATGAAGAACCCAGTGATGATGACAAGCCTCCTGATGAAGACCTGTTTATACGTAACTCTGGGCTCATCTCTCACTCATACAGTCTGAACTTGAACCTAAGCACCGGTGAGTCATATTAACAAAGCCTGGTCACTTAAAAAGCATGTCTGTTAAAAAGCACCTGTGTTACAGTCTGCCTGGTCATTCAGGGACAGTAATATTTAATAATTGTGTGTGGTTTTAGGACTCCATGTTAGAGAAAATGAAGACAATGAGGCAGTTGTGTCTACAGTGATTGAACTCCACAAACTCATAACAACAAAGCACCTTCCAGCAGTGCAACAATGGGTTCAGGTCGGTGAGTATATTAACTGTCACGTTGAACTATACAGAAGAGGTCATAATAACTCAATCCAATCAAACATTCAGTGGACAAATGCACATCCCCTAGTCATACTTTGTGTTGTTGTGTATTGTATGTGTAGGTTTTCACTAAGTCAGGGGTAGAGCCGATGCTGTTGAGGAGAGCACTGGACCTAAAGAACTCTTTAGAAGCTGCTCTGCAGAAACAGAAGGAGCTGCATATCGACTACAAGACCAGGGTCCGCACAGTGGTGAGTTACAAAGACAATTCAATATGATGAAAGAACAGACCGTATTCTCGATCTCACCAGTAGATGGCAGCAATATATAAGAGAAAGAATCAGTCCTGAATATTCTAATTAGCAAATTGTTTTATATTTATACAAAACACAGATAAAATACATATCAAACCTTTAAAATGAGTATTCACATTCATTGTCAAAACTCAAAATTCTTCATAAATTTGAACACTTGTCACCTGCTTGTTTACAAGTTTGCTCATATATTTTATAACGATACGTTTCAGCACATATTTAAATTGTCATTGTATTGTTCCTGTGTCTTTTACCTTTAGCACACATTTATTTTCTTGGTTTGGCTGTTTTGGTTTTCTTTGACTTCTGCATGAGCCCATTGTGAGCTATCATAATTGAGACAGAGAGTGGAAGCATAAAAATCTCCCTGTAAAGACATTTGGGAAAGGTGAGATAGCAGGCAGGGCCATAATGCATAATGCATCAGAGACAGAGACAGAGACACGAAATTGGGGAGCAAGGGGGAGGATGTACCCATTCATTCACTTCACTAGCACTAATGTGCCCCATGGCTTGACAGCTGATATGTCTATCTGCTGGCTCTGTATCAAAGCTCCACATCATTCCTCTGCAGTTGTTCCAGGCCTGGCCCAGAATAGTTTGATTGCTTTGAATGAAGAAAGTACATGTTACAGTAGCACATTATTTTTGTTTTACTAGTTAATTGCTGCTAAACTATGCATAATGATTATCCTGAAGGTGCTGAAAATGGAAAAGCGAGAGCGAGGAAAGCCTGTAGAAATCTGCAGCCTGCAGTCCCACAGCTAAAGAGGACAAATGAATGCAAAGTGGTTTATGGATTTGAAAAAAAAAAAGCATAAAAGTTGTTGCGTGTGAATCCATCTTTAGGTGAACAGAATGGCAGAGTGACAGTGACAGAGCGCCAGGCTTCTGGCTCTGCCTGGTTATCACTGTCAGGGACCAGTCTGCTGCACCAGCAGGCCCAGCGTCGCGATAACCACACAACGCACAGCCCCTTTATCATAATTAGCTTTTCCTTTTTAGCCTTAAAAGGCCTTCCATTACTGGGTCTTTCTCTATCGGGTCGCTGACACACCACACGATTGGTTTCTCTCTCTACGGGCCTTTCAGTATACTGTCCCATAACGGGGACTAGAGAGAGGGAACAGTTATGGATGCAGATAGAGAGAGTTGTTTATTGAATGTGATAATAAAGTGGGCTTACTGAAAAAGCATTAGTGCAAAATCAAAACGGTATAAAGTGGAAATGTGTGGTGTATTGTGACAAATACTAAAAGAGTGGAGGCCATTACCAATAAGAAGTATGCTGAAAGCAATATGTTTTCTTTGAATGTACATTTCTAAAAAAACATATGACTTTTAGTATTATATAAATTCTGTTTCCTTGTGGATAGACATCCTATAGTATGACTTGTATGTAGTAGTCAGCATATTAGCAGTTTGGAGAAGCAAACAAGAGCAAACATAGTAATGCTGTAAATAGGGTCAACATATCTCTAATAGAGTTTTATGCCTATTCAACTGTGCGGTCCACAGAGCATATCTTCACAATATTTTGTATGTTGGTCAGACACTAGTCAAAAATTTGATAGTTGTTTTTTAAATGCTTTAATATATGCTTTATTTGCGTCCTCGCTATATTATACTTTACTATATACTATCCATTAAATAGTTTCATTGTACCCTTTGTCCTAAAAGTAAAGTCTTTGGGAAACTGTGTGCATTTATATACCACAAATAAAGATCTTTACTGCTGAAGTTTTTAACTGTCTGAAGATAAGACAAATACTCGTGAGTGGGGATCTGTGAACTCTTTCTCACTAATGTTTTTCTTCTGGAGTTATATAGCAAGTTGGTAACATGCTGTGGTGTACCCAGAATAACTTCATATAAAATAGTGTCCACTTCCAGCCATCTGATTAGCCCCTAGAACAAATACCAACTGCTTTGAACTGTGGCCATTTTAACAGTTTGTCAGAAATGTCTTATGTACAGTGCTGTCCTTTTGTCTTAATGTGATCTTATAAGCATCTGTTGAGTCAATGAAGACATGGGCTTGTGTTAAGGGAAGTATAAGATACACAGACTTATTTGAACATATCTGTTTTTAAGAGTGTTTTCAGTCACTCCGGGCTCCATTCATACAGACCAAGGCCTTGTTTACTGCTGATAACCCATCTTATCACGGCACAATGGATGTGGCCTCCTGTTTGTGCCCAGAGATAAACAAAAGAAACAATATCCCTCTATTGGTCTCTTCTACCACCACTTCACTTTTGTACATTTATTGTCTTGTAATCTATTACTTCACTCTATTTAGAATTGCATAATTCAAGTTCAGTTGACATGCACATTTTTCAATGAAAACCGTTAATATATATATTAATTGCAATATTTTGATGCAAGTTCAATTAAGCAGAATTAGTTCCTTTATTTACCACTTAAAATTGTTTCACAAGACTAAATGAGGACTAAAACAAGGCCAAACTAGTACTAAATTAAGAAAATCAT
>JAVQKC010149829.1:0-10421 GCA_036025475.1 Philypnodon macrostomus | reverse complement strand
ACAGAGGTGAGTTTCAGCTGAAACTAGGGAACAATAGAGAGAGGGAGCTCCATTAGCACCAATAGGGTTCACTATTAGCATATTAATGGTAGGGCACAAGCCCATCCAACAGGTGTTTACCACTCCCCCAAGTATCACCCTATAATCTCAGCTCACCCACCTTTCAAACCAGAACTGAAGAAGTCTGCTGGATTGGCAGATGAAAGCTTTTCAACAATCAAAACCTTGTCAAGATGCCCTTTTTCAACTTTCAGAATACCCACCTAGATGTTTGTTTATGTGTTTTAGATTATAGATTGTATAGTATTGTACTTTAAGTGTGAAAACACTACTGTTTAAAAATAGCCTTTGTTTTTAGTATCCATCCATCTTCTTCCGCTTATCCGTGGGCGGGTCGCGGAGGCAGCAGTCTAAGCAGAGATGACCAGACTTCCCTCTCCCCAGACACTTCCTCCAGCTCTTCCGGGGGGATTCCAAGGCGTTCCCAGGCCAGCTGTGAGATATAATTCCTCCAGCGTGTCCTGGGCTTCCCCGGGGTCTCCTCCCGGTGGGAAACGCACCCGGAAACACCCCCCGATGGGGCATCCAAAACAGATGTGAAGGAGTAGGAGTAGTTTTATTATTATTTCAAATTTTTGTTTTGTTTGAAAATAAATTGCTCTCAAACCTTTTTATTTTGTGAATTTTAAATATACTTTTTACTGTTCTACTTGAGTAATACTATTTAGAAGCAGCATGATTATCACTTCAGTACAAATTCCTCATCTAGCTGCTATATTGTACTATTCAGGTTTTCAGTATTGGCATTAATTTGCATCAGTGCCTTTATTGTTTATCTCTTCTTTTTCGGAGGCATGTGGGATAAAAGTAAAATGCTTGAACAAACAGGAGAAAGCGGCGCCTCGTCTCATTATATCAAATCAACAGGGAACAAATCCGTCAGAATAAATTACATCACGTTGTAAAGAAAAGTCCCTAAACAAACAAACACACAAAAAACAGCATTATCACTGCCATCGAAGTGTATCAGAGAAAACAGTTTCACACAATACTTTATGGCAACAAACCGTGAAGCAAAGATGATATACTTGTTCAAAGAAAATCAATTTGGGCTAAAAAAAATGATGGAACTGGAGGATATGTTGAGTCGGGAAATTCTCTGTCCCTTGCGCAATCTGTAGCTACTGTCAGATTCAGTTGTCATGAGGATTTTTTTTTTGCTAAACACAAAATCATCTTCTTCATCTCCCCAAATGTGCGCCATTGATGTTTCCAGCAGTTTATCATCAGAGAAGTCAAGTCTTTTATCACCAAGCAACAAGCCCAAAGCCTAATGTACAGTGAGGGAGGCTGCTGTCTAGAAAGGAGAGGCTAGAATATTTGATCCAGAACTAAACTCAGACCTAAAAGTAACACTTCATAGACTAGTACAAAGACTAAATTCAGTAAAGAAATACATAAACTAGAAATCAAAAGCCAAACCAAGAATGAAATAAATAAGACTCCAAGATAATTGACTGATAATAAACTGACTAGAGCCTATACTACACCATGACACCATGGACAAATGATGTTCGGGAGCAGAACCACGCCTCATCTACCTCCACCTCAGCCACACCTCCAATTTACCCACAAGCCACAGGCCATCACACACTTCGACTCCGTTCTCTCAGCCCACCCTCCCTACCCTTGCTGTCTATGTTTTGTCTGCCAGCCTTCGGACGCCCACATCAGTCCAGAGGGGGGGTCCCTAGTCAGCTGGGCTATCTACCAGATACAGAACCTCCATACTGAGTCTCATCTAATCCAGCTATCATTGCTTACATCCCAAACTCTCTAACGTTCAATGTTGGTGTGGTGTGGTCTTTGCTAGTGAATGGCAAGTTAGTACCAGAGCAGACACAGAAACATACACTAACAAACAACCATTCACATTGATTTACTGTGGGCAATTTTGGATTTATAGATTTAGCATGCTTGTCTTTGGACAGTGGGAGGAAGCTGGAGAGAACCCATGGTAACAAGGGGAGGACATGCAAACTCCATTAAGAGAGAATGTATTTTGGCCCAAGGATTGAATTCACAACCTCCTTGCGTTAACCCAGGACTAAATCCAGTTTTAAAGGACAAATCCAGAATTAACTACACCTAACCAAAACTTAACCAGGGCTAAATCTCATGTAGTAAAGTAAACCCAGGGTTAGCACTTGTATCCTCACTTCAAACCCATGACTGTTAAATTTAAATTTTGCAGTTCTTTAAGAGTCCTCTCCTAGCATTTAGCACATCTTCAGCGCCGCATGAATAAACAAGATCTCTGTGCGTTCTGGAGGAAGGTGAACCTTTTGATACCGAGAATATTAATAGAACTTGAAGCCGGTAAACACGCTCTCAAAACAAGAGAGGAGAGAGCAAATCCCCAATGGTTGATTACAGCATGGTCTCTATACAAGGAGGAGTGTGTGTGTTTGTGTGTGCTGGTGTGTGTTCGTGTGTGTCAATGTGTGTGTGAGGTGCGGGTGTGACAAGGAGATGGACAAGCCCAGGGGTCTGTTTATCTAAGCTGACAGAAACAATTTCGAGCACTGCCAAATGTGGAGTAAGTAGCCCCTCACGAGCCTATAGTCCTCAGAAAGGGGAACCAGCCACAGCACTGTAAAATATACATACAAATATAGGAAACCAGTTGCCTTATATTTATCCGGTTTTAAGTGAGATAGATTAGGGACTTTTTATTTAATTGAAAATGACAGAGCAAGAGAAAATGGTTGTCTGTCAGTGTGTTATTGTCCAGGATGTTCCCCATATTTGCGGAAACAGGCTCCAGATCTGCAACTCCTTAAACTGTATTGAGATGAAAGATTTTTTTTTTTTTAACTAGGGCTACACTGTCGTACCCGACAGATGTGTTCAGGGCCAGGGGGTAATTAGGTGATTCAGGTTTGAGCCTAATCAGGCAAAGTATGTTCAAGTTAGAGGCTGTTAAATATACCTGACTTCCCATTTTCAATCCAAAATAGCCGATTTGTTGTAGGGTGGGACCATAATATTATTTTATGTTGGGAACAATGTGAAGAATCACTGTGCCAAGTTTCATTGCTCTCTGCCAAATTAAGTCTGTCCAGGATCCCATAGGGACCCATGTCCCTATGGGATCCTGGACGCTATAGAGGCATTGTTTGTTTTAACTCTGTAATTTGCCTATGTGCATTAAATATACACTAGCCCGGATCACTGTGCCGAAATCCAATTTTGTTTATGTTCAGCAAGATTAATAGCTCAATTAAAGTGCTTCAGGGCATTCATTTGTTAACTGTTTAATTGTCATTAATCGTAGAAGTACCAAACTCAATCCAGTTCAGCGTCTTTATGGTATGTACCTGTGTGCAAAAGTTGAAACTGATTTGGCAATTCGTTTTTGAGTTATCACGTTCAGTTGTAAGATCTGTGGACAGGGACAAACGTGATTTCATAATATCGTTGTTTTGCCGATATAATGACGTGTAAATGTCTGTAAACTTGCTTGTAATTTTTGTCACATTGGTCACATTTACAAATGTAAGTGAACGAAGCTTAATTCACCCTACATCAACTGATTAAGCTGTCAAATTGAGCTGGTAATCAGGGCAAAAAGTTGCATTGTGCCCCTTTAAAGTGAGGCTACCTTGTCATATTTTACAGTGAGACGTAGGCGTATAGTGGTATAAAGTCAGAGCCCCTGAAACACTCTGCCTGCACTAATATCACTGAGGCCGGGACACTATTTCTTGTCTGGCCGTGACTGACCCATCTCCCCAGCCGTGGGTTTATCTGTTCCCTCCAGGGACCGGCTGCGATTCTTTAGCACAACTCCGAAAGGAATCTCATTACGTTTTTCGGAGTGAGCCTGGACAGTAAATAAACCTTCTCAATGTGGACTGTAGCACGCACTGATGCACATGCACAGGCCGAGTGACTAACCAGCATGGACTATTTGTTTGGTAACACATGAGACTGGGACTATACTGAGAAGAAAATAAAATGTGTGTGCTCAGGGCTGGCTGCTACACAAGACACAGCCTGAACAGTCGCATTTATGAATAGGAAAACAGTGATAAATAATAATTCATATTACAAACCAAGTAATAGTGCATGTAAATCCTATTACCTTTACATAATAAAATAGCACCAGTAAGTATAAAAATAAACAGAAAAATGCTTTATCTGACCCAGTTTAGTCTCTCGCTTAGTCTCTACAGCAACATCAGGTCATATTCTGTCACTGAGTCTGATCTTCGGAGAGCTAAATTGATTGTCTCTATGTGCTGTGCTATAGGCTTATCGGCTACTGTATTTGATCTCACAAGCAGCAAGGTCTACCTAATAAAGTGGTGAATGAGGTACCCTGATCAGAATAAGAATGCAATCATTGGTTTTAAAGCTATGTTTATGTTTGTTGATTTCCCGTGAGATCATAAGCTGCATTAGTTGTTTACATAAAAGGAAAGGTCCACATCTTTTTACCCAGCTCCAGATCAGTATCCTAAGATAAACTCACAAACACTCAAAAACTGTTTACATCCCGACTTCAGATGCACCCTCAGTAAAGGTCTTGAGCGGTTTGAGATAATGAGCTAAAACCATAATGCTTCACGGCAGATGCTAGTAAAAATATTCATATTAACACAACGGTCGGTAAAAAAAGCAGCCCGGTGTTCAATGTCAACTTCTCTCATCTGCACCCCTGTGTCACTGACGCCCACGCGAGCTCAAAACAAGGGAAATGAGCTCCGCAGCAGGAGGCAGGAGAGGCTGAGTCAGACAGGAGCAGGCAGACAGGTCGACACTGTCAAAGAGATAATATACTGAAGACCAGGGTACGCGTGACACATACATGCATCAAATTTGAAACACAAATGTTGTTTATCAATAGAGACCTCAAAGATTCAAGAGAGTTAGTGTGTGTGTTTTTGCAAAAGAAGATAACTCCAGGATCTGACGAAAAGGAAATGCATTTAATTACTTTTCTGTTCACCAAAAGCACGTTTTAATCAGTTATCAATTCACTTGGTTACACACTGCCCTCCAACAGTCCTCCAACAATATGTTAATTGGGCCACCTACTCACCTCCTAAGCCCATGTCACCCCCCAAAACGGCTTTTTTGGCTCAGTGGTTACTCCTAAACATGAAAACCCCATTTTGAGTCCATGTCAGGGCACCAATGTGAGATGTGGCCTCAACAGAGATCTTGTTGTAGAGAGCTTAGTTTAGACTTAGTTTGAAACTGGCAACACCTAGGATAACACGTTTGTCTTTTTGTATTGAGTCATAACTATTCCTTTGCAGACCAAGCGTTGGGTCTAGACACTTCTGACTGCTCACCGTGAATACACAGTTCAAAATGGCGCTGACCGTACAGGGCAGCAGCATCTGTAAATGGTGTTCTCTCTCTCTCTCTCTCTCTCTCTCTCTCTCTCTCTCTCTCTATATATATATATATATATATATATATATATATCTCTAGCTCTCTCTCTCTCTCTCTCTCTATCTATCTCTCTATCTCTACCTCTAGCTCCCCCCCCCAAAAAAAAAACAAACAAACAAACAAACAAAACAAAAATCTCTCTCTGGCCTCGCACTGCCTGTTCACTTTGTGTTGCATAATAACTCGCCTGAGGGAAAACCTGGCTTGTGGGAGGTAAAGCATGAAACCTCAATTTTAGCAGTAGCCAAACAGAAACATGTGTATTTAACATTTTTCACTAATACTTTGATGTTAATGTGATTATAAAAAGCGTTGAGGTCACGTGAGCACCTTAATGAAATGATGCTTCTTTAATTAAAAAACCTTCTCGATGAAGACATTAAGGGCCGTACATTATTGAGCAGTTTGTATGGAGGCTACGTCATAACCTAGCACAGCACTTTGACACTGGCCCGACATAAACCAGCCCATTAACTTTTACTGCGCTATCTGTATTTACACTCTGCCTTTCTGTCTGACTTCATTCAAAATCTGGGGACAATAGAAGCGTATTACCAAAGGGGAATGATTGACGTGGCTTGTGCTCTATAGGGCTGTAATTAAGTGACACATTTATTGAGTTAGTAAGCCTGGGTGAGTGAGGCAAAATATGAACCACAATGCATTTAAACAATTGGATAATGCATTTTTTTCCTTTCCAATCTCACACAAAGGTGCAAATGATTCATTGCATATAAACAGACCAAGACAAAAAGGCTGTGATTAGTTTTGGGAAATCAATAATTCTTCACAGAACAGAAATTCAAATTGCCTATATGGAGAAGGTTCCTGTGTATTGCTGTACAGGGCTACCGTTTCAGACCAGAGGAAGCCCCAGGCACACATGAAATACACAATAGAATGTTAATATTAAATACATTTTACAAGGTAGGTTTTGTAAAGACATGCTAATAGTGTCTTTACACAGACCATTTCACCCATTAAAATACAATTACCTGTAATGTGGTGCTTCCGTCACTTGTATACAGGAGAGATTTAACCTTTTAAAACAGGTATTACTTCAGCCCTATTTTGTCATGTAGTATTTTTACCTCCATCAATAATGGCATAAACAACAAATTGTGTATTGTATGGCTTCATATCATAGAACCAGTTTGGTCTCTTAGCAACTGTACCCAAAAGCTATAGTGTGTGATAGCGTATTAAGAACACGTTAACTCCATTCACAAAAGGCCAGACGTTAGTTGTGATGCAGTAATATAATATGCACAATAGAGCCGTTAAAATGTTTGCCTTGTGGAATGTTCAAAGTTCTGGACTGGAGGGGACTGGAGCAAAAGTGGTTGTCATTTGTCAAAACCATCTTAATTTGCATTATTTTGTGGCTAATTCTAATTTCTCCATTGAAAATGTAATATGGTCTTGCCTCCAGCTGCTTCCATTATAGAGCTTTCTGTTTGCAAACTTTCAAAGGGTCTATAGTGAGCATATTTTAAACACAGTTCACAACACAGTTATAGTTTATATTAAACACAATTAGAATGCTATAACAGTATGTGTTATAATAGGATGGTAACTAACAAAACAAATCAAAAAACAAAACAAAAGCCAATTAATTTTGAGGTATGTTCCTTACAAGACTAGTGACTATGTGCTTACAAGCCTGTTTATGTACCATGAATGTATCTGTTGTTGCCATAGAGAAATCAATAATAATGGAAAACTTCAAATAGCTGCTGGTCTTTGCTCTGACCCTGAGTTCATGTTGCTATAAAATCTGAGATGAAACTTGCTGATGAGCCACTCTTCCCTCAGCAGCTCCTTTGACCTTCACAACTCTATACTCAAAGATATAATTTTCAAAAATATGAATGATAGACTTTTAAAACTTGAGCACATTTCCAGTGACCTGAATTCAACTGAGGATGACATGTACTATCACAGTTGAACTCTCGCATGCAGTTAGAGCCAGTGGAGTAACATTTGCTTGAGTAAAAAAGGCCTAGTAAAAGACTAGTTTCAATGCTTCTATATGAGTAACAATATGTGGGCTACTCTATCTCTGTGTATACACTAGTTTGGTTCACACATTTATTTACCAGGAAACCATAATCCTGACAATATCATTGCTTATGTTGCACATATAGTTCCCCAGTGAACATTTAGTTCCCACACACATGGACAGATGATCATTCATGGTAATCATGTGGGTGCTGCTGGCCTGATGGGCTGTGTAAGAAGGCAAGTATTTAATAAAAGCCATCTCTGGGCTCTCTTCATTTCCATTTTTATTACGAGTCGTCAGCTCTGGCCTATGTAATGAGGGTATTTAATGTGTAGAAAAGAAAAAGGGGAGATTAGAGCATCACAGGATAGGATTATAAAAAACCTGAGACCACAAAGACAGCCAATCATGGACAGAAAATCCCTCAACATCTTTAGGCTTTCATCTGCAATTTCCCTGTCACACCGCTCAGCAAGCTGCTTTACTTTGTTTCTCAGGTGCTCACATGTCTACTGCTGTGTACATGCTGACTGTTTCGACCGCTTACATTTAGCTGTAATCTCCTGTGAGCCACTTCATTATGTAGACCTATTCACCTGCTTGTAAATGCAAATAGTCGATGGGCCTACATTGCGGAAAGATACTTGAATGACAAAAGCCTAGTCCATCCAAAGCCAAAGTCAATATTAAGACAAATTCGCTTCACAATTTCAAACTGCCCACTTGTCTTTTTTTCACGAGGCAGATAGGATCTGGGAGCAGAGGCTTGAAGGAAAGGTCAGAGATAAGACCAAAATGATACACAGTGAGTGGCACTGCAGATGACCACTACAAAAGAAAACAGCCTTATTTCCAACATTATTTACCAAGGAAAGAACAATGAGCCCAATAAATAATGTATTCTATTCCTTTAAAGCATTACTTTAACAAAAAGAATATATTATTATTACATGTATTATAGCTCCAGACATTATAGAAAAATGTCTTCATGTTTTTCCTGCTGGAAAATCGTACAGAAATGTTTTTTAAATTATTAACAGTAAAATCCCTCTCATTGTTGATGGCACAGTGTATACAAATTCCAGGCTAACCTTAGAATTATCTGTAGTGGGAAAAAAATACATAAATTGTGGGGTTAATTCTTGTGTAGGCCTTGCAGTGCCATATTCGGCTTTATTTTGCTGATGTACATTTGTATCAGCAACAAGGTGGTGGTTTTGTCTACAGCATGTTTGCTAAAGCTGTGACCAACCACCCAACTTTTGTCCCAACTACCACTCCCAGGAGAATTAGATTACATCTTTTACTGCATTGCAATGTTGATTCTCCACTGCAGGGGTGTCCAAACTGTGGCTCAAGGGCCAAATGCAGCCCGCAGAGCAATTCTTTTTTACCTCTAAATTGGCCCACTCTAAATTGGCCCACTCTACATGATCCTACTAAACAACATTTCTTTTCACTTTTCTGTGTGGTTACAATATAGATGGACACTAAATGAAAAATCTGCCAGAACATACAGTGTGTGTCCAGAAAACAGATACAAGCGAAGGGACTTTTGGTGAAGTGAACTCGGTCACCTCAGAGAGTGACCCTCCTCGGTAATATTTTTTGACAATGTGACCCTCAGTGAAAAAGGTTTGGACATCTCTGCTGTACTGACTGAAATAGCTGTGCTAAAGTTAATGATTTACATTTAAAAAATCGAGAATAGGATCCATCAGCAACTATCCCACTGATCTCTATTGTTGTATAACATTTTTAGGCACCATGTTTTTTTATTGTCTGGTGATAGCCTTGCACAGAGTAAATTTGTGACTTTTATAAAACAAATATGTTTCTGCCACAGACTCAGCAGGACATATAGGCCTCATGCAGAACCAATCACTTTGTAAATTAGATCAGTGGGATGCTAATAATATAGCCGCTCTAGTGCCATTGTTTAGACAGCTCCGCACCACAGGCATCTGCAAACTTCAACAGGACTTTAGTAAACAGAAAGATGAGTCCATCGAGGAGGGCTGATGGATAGACAGCAGTAATGTATCAGCCCTGGCTCTCTGTTTTCGTCACTTTTGATAAAATCAGGTGAACACCATGGATCTGTATGGCCCCTCTAGAGTCCATCACTCAACACTGTATCTAGGACAGCTCAAGATTTTATCAAACCAGGTACACAACCCTCTCTTATTCTATATAAGGGGCCATATTAGGCCTTTTTTAAGCTATTTTCAAGTCTAGCAATGAGTGTTGGTTACCTCTAGATTAGCATTTCACATTTTACAACGTACAAATGTTTATTGAATACAGTTCAGATTACTACAGCCAGGTCAAAGTAGTTGCAAGGTGGGTTTACAAAATACAAAATAAACGTGTGTTCAGCTCCTAAGCATACAGGATTACAAACATGTGAATAAAACAAAATAACTGCAGAAAATGGTAAAAAAAAACAAAGAAAAAAAAAACTTAAATATTAATAATAATAATAATAATATATTAGTGTATCTATGTTCCCCATTACAATACCATAACAGCAGGATTTTTGCTTATTTGTGGCTACAAGTGTTAATGTCCTTATCACAATGCTACAGACCAAGGAATACTCCAGTTTCTGTTTTGGGTGTGTGTTGTTTTTCATGTACGACATTGACAGCCATTGTTTCACCAAAAATTCCAGACACACAACAGTTCGGTCACAGAGCTGAGTTTGATGAATGCCATCCATCATCTTCGCCTTCTCTCCGGAGGTTACTGATCCACTCCTTCTGTCCTTTTGACTGTCTCTGACCATTTTTTCTCAATGAGATGGAGTGAGTGTAGCGACTCTAACACATTTATTCTTTCTAATGTCAGAGAAGATTATTACTATAGTATAAATTTCTCTAGTTATTGTATCTGTTTTATTTTGAATAAAAAATTGTCTCGTGATTGGAAAGTGTTTTAGTTTTGATTT
>JAVQKC010149820.1:0-13400 GCA_036025475.1 Philypnodon macrostomus | reverse complement strand
AGGTCAGGTATATTTGACAGCCTCTAACTTGCACATACTTTGCCCGATTAGGCTCAAACCTGAAACACCTAATTACCCCCCGGCCCTGAACACATCTGACTAATATGATGCCAGTTACCGCTATAGAACTGAAAGAAGAATGTAGTTTTAGGAAAATGTACAAAATTTGGCAAAAAACATCCTTCACAAACATCAAAAAAGTCGGGGCCCCTTCATTGCTCGTCAACAATATAAAAACCCTTAGAAATCACACAATGTCTGATTAAGCTGCCTGGTAGTGACATAGCATTTCTTTTGTGCTTGATCATTTTGTGAAAGGCGTGTCTGTCTTTTACAGTCTCTAAGATGGGATCTGTGGCCTGACTGAACCTTTGTTGGTGTTGTTTGAGATGCACACATACTTTATTTAGATTCTTTATTGATGTAGGCAAGGGCAGGTTTCATGATGACATACACAAACTGGTTGGGAATCAAGCCTGGTCAATTGGTCACATGAGGGCTGACATAGAGACATACACAGACAATCATTCACTCTTACATGTGTTTACTAGAGGTTATTTTAATTGGTTATTTAGATCTCTTAACACATTCATATCTTTGGGTGGTGGGTCATGAGAAGGGCTAGCTCACTCCTGTTATGTTTGTTCTATGTTGAAGACCTCAAAAAAGTACATTTAAAAACCATGAAGACAATTATCTGGTAAAGCTAACCATGTTGTGTGAGTCATAAAAGATTCACTTCGTCTACGTCTTAAATAGCTGCTCGAAGGAGGCTCATGTTACAGTCCATAAGTATTAAATGAATACAGTTCCTCTTGCTCCTTCCCATAAGGTGTTGTGACTTATCTCAGCAGCTATGTGCCTTAGGCGGGGCTTACACAAGACATACACAAACTTTCAGATGCTGCTTGTTGTTCTGATACTTCCTGGTTTGTGTGAGACCGTGATAGAGGGTTGCGAAGGAGAGGAAGGGAAAAGGGTAGTGCATTAGAGGCTGACAATTTTTGGGAGGTCCCGTGGAGTGAATTTTGCTACTGATCCTGGAATCAGGATGGGATTGGGATCGGGACGGGATTGGGAGGGATCTGGATGGGACGGGATCGGGACGCAATCAGGATCGGGACGGGATGGGATCGGGACGCAATCAGGATCGGGATGGGATCTGGACGGGATCAGGGATGGGATCGGGACGGGATCAGGATGGGATCACGATGGGATCAGGGACGGGATCGGGACGGGATCGGGATTGGGATGGGATCAGGACGAGATCGGGAAGTGATCGGGTTGGGATTGGGACGGGATCAGATCGGGAAGTGATCGGGATCGGGACGGGATCAAAACGGGACCTGGGCGGGATTGGGACCGGGACATTTTTTTTTACTTTGGACCAGGATTAGGATGGGATGGGAAAAAGTTGCTGGAATGGGATGGGAGTGAAAATTCTCTCCTGTGTCACCCTTTATATATATGTGCATCATTCAAACTTTCAAACTTTATTAAACGACCGAATTAGAGCTTTTAAATTAAAAGCAGCAAAACCAAAATCGGTGGAAACCAAAATGATGAGCTTTTTAATGCAGGTTTAATACATTACATGTTTTATTACATGTAAACCAATAAACCTTCAATCATTTAATACAGTCAATCAAAGTACAGTTCAGAAACATATCTACCTCTGACAATAAGACATTTTGTGATATTAAAGGTAAAACTAAATGCTTAAAATGGACTTTCTGACCATGTTCTGTGATGGAAGGTAGGACGTCTGGGGCCAGGGAAGGGATTAAAGTCAATTCATAATGATGACAGATTACCTACTTAATATCATAGAACAGGCTCAGATACATTTTACTGGTTTACACAATACATTTAGCTTTAGCTTGATTTAGCTCAAGCCAGAGTTGGCTATAGACCAGTTTATAGTTCTGGTTCTGGCTTTTGGTTCTACACACA
Source organism: Philypnodon macrostomus (assembly GCA_036025475.1). Classification (NCBI taxonomy): domain Eukaryota; kingdom Metazoa; phylum Chordata; class Actinopteri; order Gobiiformes; family Eleotridae; genus Philypnodon; species Philypnodon macrostomus. The sequence goes on along the minus strand of JAVQKC010149820.1, from coordinate 11,447 downwards.
ACATACATACAATTGAATTAATCATTTCCTTGACAATATTGTGATTAAATTACATCTAGCTATAGCCAGGACTTAACATTGACACAACCCAACTGACCAAATGCTGGCAGGTTTTCATTTAGGCTAAACTTTTGCATACCTATTGCCATTTTGGTGGCTAGTGATTTTTTATGTATTTTTTTGTAATCGGGGAAGATGCAAAAAATGTAAATAAAATAAAAAATAAAATACTAAAATGTGCATTATGATGATACTAAAGTTACAATTAGGTTCTGGCTAATAAAACAATTATTTGCCACAGTGACTAGTGACATCAAACCCTGGCTGTAGCCCATGTCTCTCCAGTGTATATTGTGCCTAAATATTACTGATTCTAACCCTCGTCACAGGTTGAAGTTTGTCCTCAGAGCCACCATAGCTGCCCCCAGAGCTGCACCCACAGACAGAGGGGTGAGGCTGGACCCCGCCCCGTTACAGAGGTTAGTGCTACAGCAGTACATGGTGACGGTGAGGTTCATGTCAATGTTGGTAACGTAGGTTTTATTCTCACACAAAGTATTCTCAATACAGCCTTTAGAGTGCACATCCTCATTCAGATTAGTCAACGCTGAAGGGAAGAGGAAAGATCAACATGTAAGTGTAATGACTGACACAACAATATCATGTCAAACTTTGTGTTGGATTGCGAAGGCTCTCCCATGTTTTGACTCATACCAGGACAAACATTTTACTAATAATATAGTAATTATGATTCATTTTTTTTAAAAGTAGGATTTATGGTGAGCAATCAAATAATTCTGAGCATACAATGAAAAACCCTTGGACTTGTTCAGTAAAACCTAAAAATCAAGAATTTTGCCACCATCCAAAATGCAATGTGTACATTAAATAAATATACAATGTGAGGTACATTCACTAATGTTTCCTACCCAGGCTCTGACATCACCTACATGTAGAAAGTGGGTGTCATTTGTCAAAACCATCTTCATTTGGAATATTTGTGTCTAATTCTAATTTCTCCAATTTCCTCCATTCCGGATATTGTCCAATAGGTCTATAGTGTTTAATCAAGAACAAACAGCATGCCTACTAAAATCAGGCACAGTTTGGTCTGGTGTGACACATTATCAGTTTGAGTTTCATATCATACCTGAGAGTAAACAGTACTCTCAAGTTATCAGCGGTTAATACCGAGAAATCCTGCTGTGATTATTTGTGAGTGTTAATTCAATGTAAAAATAATCTTATCTCAAAATGTCCGTAGACGTCCTGCGACTTTGAGAAACTCCCTGGTCATTGACGTGAAACGGCAAACTTTAGTGAATTTATTCACCGTCTCTGTTTAAAGCTACAATGCATTTATATAATGTAAAAATACGTGGTACGTGGGCTTTGTAGCGGAGCTCAGGAGGCTTATGTAGTTCAAGTTTTTGAGTTTTTTCTTATTTTCACCTATTTTAGATCTGGTATAGAGCCGTCATGGAAGGTTAAAAATTACGGAATGGAGCAAAAGTGAGTTAACTTTACAAAAAAGTAGTGTTTGTGGTGAGGGATAGAATAATTCTGAGCATACAACATTTCTATAAGGGCCTAAAACCTCATTAAAACTCATTGGTAGGCTTTATTAAATAAAAATATAATGTTCAGTTAGTTCTGGTTTAGACCTATTCGCTTGTTTTGTACTGGATCAGATTTAGACCAATCCTGTTTTAGGCCTGCTGGACCTGAGGGTTATTTTAGTCACTTAAACTGGTGCTCAGAAAGTCAAATATTACTATTATACTTGTATTACAATGCTATGGTATAGACCCTTTCAAAGTTTGTCTTTACACACTTCTCTATGGTGTTTATACTTACAGGCGATCCCATAGTAGCACATGTCCTGTGTTTTGGAGCAGTTGACCGGTTTAGAACTGATGCAGATTCCCAGCACAGACATGTCACAGGTGCTACAGGTCAGGCACTCCACTAGACACAGGGACACACAAGAGTTTAGATCAGTTTAAATCTCTACTCTCACCTATGGGCCTCAGGCGGTACACTAAAGGTGGGTGATATGAAGTAATCTGGGAAGATCGTTGAATCGTGATAAAGTGCATTAATTTTTGCTCTGCACGTCACAGTCATTTTTACTGCGACAATGCCAGTGTTAGAAAAATAAATAGTAATAAGTATTATGAACATTGGATTGGATGTTCATTATATCGGCGAAATGACGATATTATGGAATCACCAGATCAGTTTAAACATTTGCACACAGGTACATACCATAAAGACCCCAACCTGTATCGATTTGGGTACTTCTTCAATGAATATTAATTAAGTAATTAATTAATAACGGGCCAAAACTGTGACCGCAAAAACTCAAAAAGTCTTTGCTGGATCTTTTTAAACTGTTGCACATGGGTACATATCATGAAGATGTAGAACTGGATTGAGTTTGGTACATCTTCGATTAATGCCAATTAAATAATTCACAAATTAATGTTTTGATGCACTTTTCAGAATTTGGCGAAAATATTCTTCACAAACATCCAGACAAATCAAAAAAGTCAAATAGACCCTGGGGCAGATGTATGGGGCAGACGTATGGGGCAGACGTTTGGGGCAGACGTATGGGGCAGACGGATGGGGCAGACGGATGGGGCAGACGGATGGGGCAGACGGATGGGGCAGACGGATGGGGCCGTTTCGACGATATACACCTTGCTGTCGGGGACGACAGCACAGGCCTAGTTGAATTTGGAGTTAAAAGTGTTTTATGAAGATGGTGATAGGACAAATCAAAATTGTGATCTTGACCTTATAAAATGTGATTTATATTTTTACCATATCGCCCACCCCAAGGTGCACTCTGGATAATGGCTGGTTGGAGGAAGACAGAGAGCACCCACAGTAACACAGTATGTGGACTCCACTTAGAATGATAGTTAGACAGTAGTTAGACAGACAATAATTGTATTAATTTAACTGTAGACTATATAGAAACACATACACAACAGAGACAATCAAGGGCACACTTTTGTCAAAAGTGTAAAAAGAACTTATCTTCAGGTAAATCTGCTGTTTTTAAGATACATTTAAGAGAGGTCATTTGACCAATAGTTGTTCTGTTTAATTTACTGAAAGCCAACGTTTACCCCTTTTTCTCACCTTGAGAGTCACTTATTTTCAAAGTTGGCATGTCTGTTTAGGTTTCCTGTGTGCTTCACTAAAAACGACAATCTGATCTATGCAATTCAATTCGACAATGTAAATGGTTAGAACTCTTACCTGAGACAAACAGAGCCAAAATGGTGGCACAGCTACAAAGAAATGTCTTCATGGTGTGTTTTCGGAACGATGCTTCACCTGATGTGACTCGGTGGTTTTTGCTCCTGATCCTTATAAAGTTGGTAAATATATACGTCATTAGATTTGATAAGAGTATTTATTTAAGGTCACATTGAGCTTTGTCAGAAATTCTCTTTAGCGTAACAATAATTTACTATTATTTTATTTACAATTTAGTCAAATGAATCAACTAGTTACAATATAGACCCTTTAAATAAACAGAATACTGCTAAGAGGACCAGCCACCTTAATGCTTTTTCTAGATTCTTTGGGACGGTTCAGCCTTGTGGAAACACCCCCAAAGCACCCCGTCCCGTTCTGACCTAGTGGAAAAGGGCCTTTAGAAACCACCAGAGCTGAAAGTGTTATTAAAACGTTTATTTCTTTCACGTTAAAACATATTCAGATACAGCTACATACGACAATCACAACTCACAATTAGTGCTTTTGAATATCAGTACAAATAATCATTGGACACGTAGATAAAGAAGCAGCTTTTGGTAGAATGTATTGCAGTGCATAGTGAGAGTGGCCGGTTACATGTGGCTTCCCCAGAAGGCAGCCAGGGCTGCTGCACTGAGGGCCACAGACAGGGTCAACCCGGTGGCCGAGGCCCCATTGTTACACTTGTCGGTGGAGCAGCAGTTTGTCTTGACGGTGTAGGTCACATTGACCAGTGGCAGTGAGCCGTTGGCGGTGATGCTGGAGGAGCCCTTGCATGTGGAGCTCTCAGTGCATCCTCGGGTGGAGAATCCAGAGAATTTGGGCAAAGCAGAGAAGGCTAAGAAACAGAAAAGAGAAGGTGAAAATCAGACAAACAACATAAACAACATCATCAGTGAGCCTCAGGGAGTGCCCCGAACTGTTCAACACAATCTGAAATGAAGCTGTGATTGTCTGCATTGTTCTTAGGGTTAGGGTTAGTTAGATGTGTTAGTATTATGTGTCTTTGGCCGTGAATACATGTATTATTGTGATGTTGATGAATTGAAGAGTTAGACTTACTGGCTTTTATTCCATAGCAGACGCTGGTGTTGGTGCTACATGTGACCGAGCCAGGGATCAGGCAAAAGCCAGAGATACCAACACCACATGAGTTACATTTCAGAGAAGTGGCTGAAAAAATATTAAAAAACAGAACATTATATATATTAAATTAAAAATATATACAAAAAACTGAATAATGCTTTTCTCCATTTAAAATTTCCCACCAAGTTTTATCTATGTTCAATTCTACAGCAGTGTTTTGCAGCCAAATGAGTGTAAATACATTAGAGCTGTATCTCATTACATATTCACAAGATATTATGTTTATACATAATTTTTCATTTCAAGAAACCTACTGATCATATATTTACAGGATTAGAGTTTTTCTTGTTATAACATGAATTATTGAAAGCAATGAAAGTGCACGGTCGGTGGAGGATCTAATCAAGTTTTAATTGAGGCTTGGACAAAGACATGTTGAGATATCCATGTTGTTAATGACATTGTAGACATGTCATATGTTTCATAACACGGATTATGAAACGAAATAAACATGATTAAGACTGAGATGTTTTATCTTGTTTATCTTGTCTATCATAAATTAAATGTGACAATTCCAGATCTGGTAGTACAGTGAACATTTTTAGACACGAAAATATGCTTTACCAATTACTGCATTATTCATTCATTTCACAATCACACACACAAATCTAATTCTTAAGCCCGGTTTTTAGATACATTTTACCTAGCATGAAGCAGGCAAAAGCTGCAACGACTCCCAGCAGGATCTTCATCTTGTTGCTGAGGTTTCCGGGGCTTCAGGTGAAAGATTATAGTCCGTTTCCTGTTGTTGCTGGGGCTCTTGGTGTTTGAGGTTGAACTGAATCTTTGGTAGGGTGTCTCTGTCTGTATATAAAGATGAGGTGCAGCAACAGGTCAGACCAGAAGTCATTGTGTGTAGGGTGGACGAAATCAATAAGTTTAATTATGGACCACTTAGGGAATAACATTCTGATGACCTGTCTAATATGCAGCCAGGGGGTTAACAAACTCTGGGACACTGTGTATTCTCACACCTTTTATCAGAACCTCAATGCATCAATGTAAGAGAGGGCTGTGCCGGATGCTACGGTCCAGTTGAAGGTCAGACCTCGGAGTGACAAAATTTTTGAATTAAGGTGTTCCAGTAAAATTAAAATTAAAATTAAAATTAAAATTAAAATTAAAATTAAAATTAAAATTAAAATTAAAATTAAAATTAAAATTAAAATTAAAAATTAAAATTAAAATTAAAATGCAGATGTTTAGATGCTCCATGCTAACATAGTGGACAGTAATGGATGGCTTATGATTGCAACTGGATCAGACCATCATTCCGATCTTATACATACATGATCGGACCACACTGACCGGCCTTCACTGCCCACGTGCATCACTACTGTTCCTTCATTGGACACTTTTGATACTGACCACTGCAGGCCTGCAATTTATTTAAATCGGGAAGAAGAGCGGGGGGAAACATTCGGCAAACTGAGCCGGATTCAAATTCACAACACCTGGACAAGCATTGAGACAGCTCTGAATATGGGCTGCACGCTGTCCCATCTGAGCGGCTCGCAGACCTGCAGTTTTACAACAGAAAACCATACCCAGAAAACAGAGGTGAATAGAAGTAACAATACTATTTTCTTGAGAACTGAGCTTTGTTACTTCAAAAAATAAGAAAATAATAGTAAAAAGTAGAATTGATTTAAAAATTATTCAAGTAAATGAGAAAGTCCAGTATGTCGTTCATTACGTGGAAGTATAATGAAATACAGCAATATCTCTTGTTCTCAAATGTCACTATGCTTCACTTTTTACTGTATTTGATTTCCCCATTTCATGTAATAGTTTGTGTAATGTAACAATGACAATGAGCTGATGTAGTTTTTCGAAAAGTTTATTTATTTCACATTAAAGTACAAACAGACACAGCAGTTAAATAAACAGGATTAAAATGAGACATGGAAGAATTATGAGCTCAGCATTTCCCTGAAACGCTCCATCGATCGACTCCCATGAAACCTGAGGGTTCAACGTGGTTTTACTTCAAAGACATTACAAAAGTCTCAGACTGATGTCACAGCTACATACAACAATCACAACTCAAAATTAGTGCTTTTGAATATCAGAAAAAATAATCATTAGACACGTTGGTAAAGAAGCAGCTTTTGATAGAATTTATTGCTGTGCATAGTGAGAGTGGCCGGTTACATGTGGCTTCCCCAGAAGGCAGCCAGGGCCGCTGCACTGAGGACCACAGACAGGGTCATCCCGGTGGCTGAGGCCCCATTGTTACACTTGTCGGTGGAGCAGCAGGTTGTCTTGACGCTGTAGGCCAAATTGACCAGAGGAACACTGCCTGTGGAGGTGGTGACGGAGCCGTTGCCTGTGCATGTGGAGCCCTCAGTACATCCACGGATACTGAATCCAGAGAAGCTGGACACATTGTCGAAAGCTAAGGAACAAAAGACCTTGTTAAAATGGGACAAAGACTTTTAAGAAATAGCATTTGAAAAACTGGAAAAACCAGTTTGACAAAACCATCATCATCATCAATGAGCCTCAGGGAGTGGCCCGAACACAATCAGAAATGAATTCGAATTGTGATTGTCTGCATTGTTCTTGTGACTGGATAAAAGCCTGTTTATCACCGTTGTCATGTAGAGTGTGAAGCAAGTGTATAGAGATGAATATTGTCAGACTAGATGTGCAGGTTCAGAGCTTCGCTGATTGAAGGATGTGTTAGTATTATGTGTCTTTGGCTGTGAATACATGTGTTATTGTGATGTTGATGAATTGAAGAGATGAATTGGATTGGGTTTAGACTTACTGGCTTTTGTTCCGTAGCAGACGCTGGTGTTGGTGCCACATGTGACCGAGCCAGGGATCAGGCAAAAGCCAGAGATACCGAGACTACATGAGTTACATGTCAGAGAATCGGCTGAAAAAGAAAAATATACATGTTTAAATAACATATTTAATTAACTCAGTTTAACCAAACCAGGCAGGTTCAATAACATTACTCCTGAGGTGTTTCTGATTCACCACATCCATTACAGTTCTTTAGCCATTACCCCTTGAACTAAGCCTCATACATTTTTATAAACAATCCATTTCATACAGTATATAAAGGTATTATAGCAGTCAGAAGTATCTCTCTCTACTCTTGAAGCCTAGCGTATGTAAGCAGTTTCTTATTTAACAGTATAGTATATATATTTACCTTATTTATTTATCCAAATTTATCCAAATGTCTGAACAATAATTAAAAATGTCCCTCCAAATTTCCAGTGAGTAAAAAGTATTTTTGTTTTTGATAAATTCACATTTTAAAAGATTAAAACCTAATTATGAAGCCTGGTTTCTAGCTCTCTTACCCAGCATGAAGCAGGCGATGGCTGCAACGACTCCCAGGATGAGCTTCATTTTTTTTGCAGTTTTTTTGGTGGATTTTTGGGTCTTGAAAGTTTAATTCCTTTGTCTTGAAGGTGTTGAAGGTGGTAATGATGTATTGATGGGGTGCCTCTGTCTTATATAGATGGACAGCAGAAACAGGTCGGGCCAGATGTCATGAAGTTAAGGGCGGAGACTGAACGGGAGTTTTTCTTACAGAGGAATCTCAGGGATGGTGCTTACCAGAAGGAACTATGTCTATTTAAAAAAAAACACCCAAATTACAGAAGCGTAATGCAGTTAAATCATTTCTGTTTTTACAGGTTAAATATTTTTTGTTGGTGAACAGTTGTCTTGAACAGTGGTCATGTGATTGGCGCTTGTACTGATGAAGCGTATGTGTCATATATGTGTTACTAAAGCTACGTTCAAGAGGTTGGGAGATACATTGTTCTTTATTGTCTTTGGCTTTGTGCCAACTTTACTCATAAAAACAGAAATTATTTAACTCGTAAAAACTAAAAAATGTTAACATCAGTTGAATGCATTAGGCTTTTGTAACAAACCAACATATATCATATCAAATTTATAGATAATGATAAAATATATACAAAAAATTTGATTTTAGTTTTTTTTTTTAGACTTCAGTTTGGTGCTTACCAGAAGGGACCAGACCACAAACTGTGAGTGTGCTGTCCCACGTGTGCTAGCTGTGTAAGCGCTCAGTCATTCAGTGTGAACAAATCCTAAAAGAATCATATGGTGGATCCAGACCATGATTCAGATCACTCCCAAAATCCTTGGCATAAAGTCACTTACAGACAGAATAATAACAGTTAACAGTATTCTGATTGGGTTGGTTCTTCTGGGTTGGCTTTTATTTTTGTTTGATAGTTTAGGCATAGTCCTGTTTTAGGTCTGATTGAATCCTGGTTTAATTCCTGGTTTAGACCTGATTTAGTCCTGGTTTAGACCTGGTATTAGTCCTGGTTTAGTTCTTGTTTTTGATCTGTGTTATTCCTGGTTCAGACCCGATTTAGTCCTGGTTTTGTTCTTGTTTTTGATCTGTGCTATTCCTGGTTCAGACCCGATTTAGTCCTGGATTTGTTCTTGTTTTTGACCTGGGTTAGTCCTGGTTTAGTTCTTGTTTAATCCTTGTTCTTGACCTGATTTAATCCCGCTGTGTAGACCCCGTTTAGTTCATCTTAGACCTGTTTTCTCCTGGTTTTATGCCATTTTTATTTGCTATATAAACTGGGCTTGGGGTTATTTGGCACAGACACTAGCGCCTTTATGAAGCAATACAGGTTTGATCAGATGCTTTTACACTGTGTCATATGGTTTCTCCAGTTCCACAAAACAGCAGCCATGTTTTTTTTCCAAGACGCTAATCAATTAACAGATCATTACGTCGTTAAGTGGGTTTAGTTTTGTTACGTTTTGATTCCCTTCATTTCTTCTGTTTGTTTTAAATCTAGGGTTAAGGTTATGTTTGGCCATGAATGTATGAATGGCTGTATGTTCATGGAGCACGTTCAAGACAATTTTCTATTTAAAGAATCCTTGAAGATCATTTTATTTACACACCATTTTAAGGTCTCTAGTGTTCAGATATACAGCTGTCATTCCTCTGCTTGGGCCACAGGATGAGGAGAAATGTGTGAAGCAACAATTGTCATTGGCGTGTGTTGTATTCTATGTATGTTCTGCTCTTTGTCGGAGCTTTTCTCGGAGTCAGATGAACATGTTTGGTGTGTGACCCAGAGCACCATGCACCAATTGTTTTATATCAAGCGTTGTTGTTTTTTTATGCTACATTGTCAAGCGGTACACTGATGCTGTGTAGAACAGGTATAAAACAGAACTTTCCTCTGCTGAAAGTTAAAAAATACACTTAGGGGAAAAAAACTCAGCTTTTCCCACACATTTTCATTAAAATGTTACAATTGTTTGATTTGAGCCCTAAGAAGGGGGACTAATAACTCAAAATATGTTCATGAATTCCAGTATAGTTTGTTTTCTTAACTAACTTTATCTGTTTGTTTATTTGTGAACATTATTCTGTTGTGTGTGCCGTCATGAGCTAATGCTTTATTTAAATGTAATGTTTCTATAAGATGTTAAATGCTATGTTCTACTAGTAATCAGTGTGTGCTGTGACGCTGGCCTTTGTGGGAGTGGTTGTCTAAAGACTAAATAGATCGAGTTAAACCGGTTTGAGACGAAACCCAGGCTTCATCAGATAAACACAGGCAGACATTTTAGTTTGGCCTTTAATCAAAGGAAAACTTCAGATTAAAAACAGTTAATGTTGAGTCCACCGCTGTATCAAACCTACAAGATTATCATGAGGCGAGGACTTTTATCATCACTCCCAGTGTATTTACATTCAGAACAAATAGTCTAATGTTTCAAAATATCAAAAATAAGACAAGACATTTCTGTAAAACGATAAAAACATGGCACTAAAATCAATTGAAATGGTGTTTTACAAAATGGCTGCCTCCTTGAGTCAATAAATTACATTTTGACTAACTGCAGACCCTTGAGTTAAATGTCTTGGGCTTTTGAAACTAGCTTAACAAATTGTGAAACGAGGAAGTGACTAAAACAACATTGATAAACACAAAACCCACATGAAGCCCAGGACAAAACACAAAGAGCTTTTTGTGAACTTTACACCTTTTACATCACTGTGAAAGATACACCGTCAAAGTGGAAACGGGAAAGAGCTGTTTGAGACAAATCAATTTACAGACTTCAAAAACCAAAGTAAAAATAATATTGTATAATTTAACCAGAAGGTTGTGGGTTCAAATCCCAACTTGCACAAATTACACTACGAATTAGATCTATGTGACTCTTATCTAATATATAATAGACAATATACTCTCAGTTTGGAAAAGCAAACAGAAGATGCACTCAAGTGTGTCAACAAACATTTATGTATTTTTCTCCTTTTGTTCTTGTTTGTCTTCTTCAAACTGACAATTGTGTACTGCAGGGAACTACTTAATTGCATCTCCCTAACCCTATAATAATCTTTGTAACAGGTCATCTCCAGTCTGCCGATGCATCCTCCTCAGTGTGTGGAGCTGGTGTTTTAGACGAGTGTGTTGGCGGCGAACACGGCGGCGAGGGTGGCGAGGGCCAGATGCAGGGCTCCGGGGAGGCCAGGGGCGGAGTTACACAGGTCGGTGTTGCAGCAGGTCTTGGTCATGGAGTAGGCGGTGGTGTTGGTGCCGATCGTGAAGTCTGTGGTGGAAGTTTTATTACACTCGGACGTGGCCAGGCAGCCCTTCATGCTAATGTCCATGAAGCCAGCTATAAACATACAAGAGATACACAGACACACAACAGGGTTAGCAGCAGAATCTACCATGAATAAACCAACATGTATAACTAAGAGTGCATGGCTCTTAGTTTGTAACATGTAATTTGTGTAAAAGAACTGCAGTAAATCACGTACAGACACAGATCACTGTCAGAAATGAGGAAGAGCCAAAGGTTTATTTTCTTGTCTCCAGACACTGGGGCCATTTTGTTTTTTAGTTCCTTTTTCCCATTTCTTAAATGTCAGGTTCTTTCTTGTTATGAGCCTGAAATCCCTGCGTTTGCCAAAGTGAAAAACAGCAGGTTCATCTTTACATTGTAACTTTTTAAAATGAACATTTTGAGCTGAATAGTTT
>JAVQKC010149759.1:0-14811 GCA_036025475.1 Philypnodon macrostomus | reverse complement strand
CTGCATCTTCATGATATGTACCTGTGTGCAACAGTTGAAAAAGATCCAGCAAAGACTTTTTGAGTTATTGCGTTCACAGTTTTGGCCCGTTATTAATTAATTACTTAATTAATATTCAGACGTGGACGCGGACGAACACCGACGTGATTCCATAATATCGGCGACACGCTGTTTTCGCCGATATAATAATGCATTGAAATAAAAGATACTGGGATCTTCCTGGGTGGGGGTCCCCTCTGTGTTACTGTGGGTTATGTCCAGGTACTAATTGGTCAGGTTAAATTGCCCCTAGTGAACGTTAGAGTCTACGGGTCTATGTCTCAGTGTCAGCCCTATAACCAGAGTGTACTCCGCCTACAGCCCATAGTTACTGGGATAGGCTCCACCCACAACCCCTAACAAGAAAACCAGAAGAAGATGAATAAATGTTATACCAGTTAACTTAACAACAATCTAATAAAATTGTAGGCGGCGTGGCTCAGTGGTAGAGCGGTCATCCTATAACCAGAGGGTTGGTGGTTCAAATCTGTCTCAAAACTCTGTCTTGTGTTCTTAGGCAAGACACTGTTGTACTGGTCGGGTCGCCCCAGGGCAACTGTAGCTACAGAAGTAGTTTACCACCACCAGTGTGTGACTGTGGAATGAATAATGGACTCAATTGTTAAGTGCTTTGGCTATCTTGAAAGGCACTATATAAGTGTAAGCCATTAGTTTTAATGCAGAAATTAGGCCAGAGAATGTAGTCATCCAATAGAACCTCACAATACTCAAAATACTGAACTTTTTCCCCACTCAAGCACCACCTGAAGTCCAGAGCGCCACCTGAAGTCCAGAGCGCCACCTGAAGTCCAGAGGAAAAGGCACTAACTACATGACAGTGAACATGTTGCTGTAGTCCTGAGCTGCTCGTCCTGCTCTTGGCTCTTCATCACCGTGTCGTAGGAGGGCGGGGGCTCCATGGTCCAGGGCGGGGGGGTGGAGGAGAGCGGGTGTGGGGGGGAGGAAAGGTGAGGAGGCTCCAGTTCAGCTCTTCTGCTGACGGAGTCTTCAGACATCTCCCGACGGATACGGTCCAACCTCCTGCAACATAGAACAAGAGGAATATAAACTCAAATAACAAGAATATTACCACATATTACTAATACAGCTCGTCAAACTAGGGCTGCACGATTTCAGGGAAAAAAAAATATCGTCTGGAAGCATATTTTTACATAGAATTTTTTGTGCAAAGGATATTGCCTAAAAAATTGCAGCCTTTGCGATTTGCCAATTGCGATTCCGATTCAATTGTGCAGCCCTACATCAAACTAAAAACTTGTTTTGTACATTTTAATCTTAAAAGGGAAAAAAAACAAAGCCTCATTTCATTTAGAGGGATTCCTTACACACATATCAACTCTATAAAAGACATCTGTTCATCAGAGTGAAGCCCGCTGCTAAACCTTTTCAAGTTTACTGATGTATAGTAAACTGATCCGAAACGCTAAACATGACGAAGGAAGGAAGTCACGTTACCGCAGAAATTATTAATTATATGAAGAATTAAGTAACCTTTGCTGAACGCCTGCTCATCATGTCCTTGTTAGGATTAATTGAGTAGAGGAAGTGTCTGGAGGCAGGAAAGGCCTTGATGATGGAAACTCTGTCTCTGCTAAGTGTCTATTACCAGCACAGGACGATAACCAGAGTCCATCTTCTGTAAATTCCCCCAACTATCATAGATTACCCCCGACAATGTCCGTCTGTTAACCACATGCACAATGGGCCCGTAATCATGCTTGGTCATTTTCACGCAAACCACAAGTTGAGCTGTTCGTTCCTCATTGTCAGGCTGTAACAATGGTGCGGTGATGTGTGCAGAGGAACCATTTATTGGCGTGGATGCTTTGGTCTGGAGTTTGTCTCTGAGTTTATTTTGATTTTAAAACACACAGGAAGCCTCACATGTTTACTTCTGTTTTGTAAATCAAAGCAAAACCTTTGCAAAATGTTTGCCTAACTGTGAAGACGGAGAGGTAGCCTTTGCATATATTTAGATATCCTTAGACACATGGCCGTACGCATCACTATTCAAAAATCTACACAATATATTAGATAAGATGTGAAAAAAAACTCACACAGCCACATGGATGATAATAACTAAGTCTACGCTGTCGTTCCTGAGAGAAAGGTGTATAAAACGCCCCATACGTCTGCCACAACAATTTGTGCAGAAGATATTATATATTGCCTAAAGAATTGCAGCCATTGCAAAATGCTAATTGTGACCATTAAAACTGGTATGTATTATTTACATGTATTCCCCTGGTGGGGCAGTGGGGTAAGCAGCTTAACACATAGGCAACATTTTAACAAAAGACAAAAGTAAAGAAAGACAAACAATAACCTCATCAATTAAAAGCAATTACAACTATAATAGCAACCAACATTAACAGAATAATAATGAATAAATACAAGTTTAAAATGATTAAACACAAGATATTCAGTCAGCTGCATGAATTCATATTAATATAGTTATTTTCAGGTTCAAACTCTGGTTATCTGTGCCAGGCTCAGTTATGGGTGATATAAATGCTTATTTTCCTGTGTTTCCATTTTGATGCATTGTGCAGCCCTATAGCAAAGGACATTATCTCTCACGCCAACTCATTTTATTAATGGTTTCTGTTTTGTGTCATATACTTCCAATAAGTTCTACGTGAGAATGCAAATAAGCAATCAATAAACATTTTAATCAAAAAGTTAGATTTTAAAGGTCACCTGGTCTTGGGTATATTATATTTTAGGGTGATTATTTCTGATAATAATTATGTTACATTATGTTAAACAGCATTGGAAAAATGTGTCTATGCATTTTGGATTGTTATTGGTAGATCTCGTTATCGACCGGATCCACAAAACCCATGTGACTGGTGTAAGGTCAGACCTGATTTAGATTTGATTTAGACCTGATTTTGACCTGATTTAGATCTGATTTAGACCTGATTTAGACCTGATTTAGACCATGCGTGCGTCCTACCTCTGAATGGCCAGACCCTGCTGAGGGCTGAAGCGGGTGCCGGTCCGCGGGTGCAGTAGGAAGTGTCCAGGCACTGCCACCGGGAGCTTATTCATGGATCTGCAGAGCCCAGCCACCATCAATCCCACACCCACCAGCCCTAAACCCACCCCCAACCCAAACAGGGGCACCATTCCATTGAAGCCCAGACACAGGGCCATGACCACCCCCCCGGCCATCAGCACTATGCCCAGGCAGAGGAGTATGTCCTGGGGGACGGGCATCACTGAAGCCCCTTTGTGGCTCTCACTGCAGTTAGATCCACTCTCCTCTTCTTCCAGTAGGAGTCAGTCTGTACACAAAATCAGAAAATCTCATAAAACTATATCACACACAAACATCCAATAATGAATAAATCATATTTCTTGCATTATCCTGATAATCCAGAAAAATGACGTTACCTAAAGAATAAAGAGCATTCACTACACTACTACAGAAGTTATGTTAATACATTCCCAAATCAAAATAAGCCAAACATTATATATTTTGGTACCAGGAGAAATCAGTTAGCATATCTAACAGCAGCTATCATTTTGAATCCATAGTAAACAGAACTCAGATATTTCCCCTGTCACTGGGGCCCCACCATGTCTTGGTCCCAGTATCCTACAGCTGCACACTAGTCACACTCCCTGACGGTACGCCCCTGTTTCAATAACAACTCTGCTTTTCAAAGTCTTTTTTATATATATATACCCCACTGAAAGGGTATCAAGTAGTCCTTTATCACATTTGTCTTACCATGTCTGACCCTTGTGTTGCTGCCATCAAAATGCGCTAATATTGTAGAGCGTGCAACGTGTCAATCATGTGTCCAGTTTGCCTACCTGATGATGGGATGAAGCGGCTACAAAGTTCTCTCTGGATGCGTGGACAACGGCAACCTCCCTTCTCCTTTTAACCATATCTTCCTTCTTCTGTATTAACGCTTACTTCCTTGTTAATGTCGCGAATGGGGCTCGTGGGGGGACGGGACGCTGTCCTGACCCGGCTCAGTCTACATGGATATCGCAAATATTCCTCGCCTCATTGTCGTTATGTAGTCTACTGTTGCTCGGGATTTCTCTCCGCAGAGCCATATCCGGTAGTTGAGTGCTCAGAACGCTGGATACGTGCAGGGTAGACCGGAGAGAGAGAGGAGCAGAAGTTGGTTTGGCATGTGGGCCGGGGCGCACGGGGCGGGTTTTCCTCTGGCCACAGCAGCAGCAGCGGTGAGCGGCAGAGGTGGCGGCGCTGCGCGGGGAGAGGAAATCAAGTTTGCGAGGAAGGCTTTTTAAATGGAGGACAGGGCGGGCTGAAGCATGCTGCTCGTTCTGTTTACACGAGCTCTGTTGGCTCCAAGTGGCGGATTGACTCGGCCGTGCGCTGCTCTGCAGGGGGCGGCGCGGGGGAGCCTCCAGCTTGCACACATTTTAGGGGAGACTGGATAGGAACGCACTGTTAGTTTACCAGTGGCGTAAGGTTGTATCCAAAGGCCCCACTAGTGCTGGTTTTCATAGTCCTGGTCAAGTTTAATCCTGGTTAAGACCCTCCTTAGTGCTAGTTTAAACCTGGCTTCGTTCCTGTGACGTTGACTTAGTACTAGTTTTTCTAGCCCTAGTTTAGACTTTATTTGGTTTTGGACTAGACCCTGTGTAGCCCTTGTTTTGGCTGGCTTAGTTTCGATTGTGTTTAGTCCTGGTTTAAGTTTAGTTCTGGACATTAGGTTTGTCCTAGTTTAGTCCTGGCCCAGTTGCCCTGGTTTTTGTCTTGGTTTGGTTTAGTGCACTGCCTGATGGTTCCCACACCATGGAGGTAACTCCAGGTCATAGTAACAGACTGTAAACTGAAATACTGGATGTTTTTGTGTCATTATGTGGACATAAGTTGGAAACAGGAAAAGCTTTTCATATTAAAGTGATTTCTTGAGTTAGCATATAGCTGATTAGCCTCCATTGCTCTTAAAATATGGATTTTTTTAAAAAGTATGTCAAAAATCGATCCTCAGGCCGACCACCTACATTCCCTCTGGGTGGAATCTGCATGCCCTCCCCGTGTTACTGTGGGTTCTCTCCAGGTGTTCCAGCTTCCTCACACCACCCAAAGAAGAATTACTCATTAGTCCCTATACTGAATGTGAGCGTGATTGGTTGCCTGTCTGTGTATGTCTCAGTGTCAGCCCTGTGACTAAACTGGCCAGGGTGTAACCCGCCTACGGCCCATAGTTGCTGGTATAGGCTCCAGACACCAGCGACTACGGACAAGAAAATGGTAGAAGATGAATGAATGTGGTCTCATAATGCTTCTCATTAGCTTCCATTGTTTGGCCGAGTGTACGTCTTATGTTTCATTTTAGATTTGGACCTATCTTGTGACCAAAGTGGAATTATGGGTGGAAGGCACCAGAGATATCAATCTGTCATTCACTCTTTATTTAATAACATCAAATCCCCACACTCACATTGCTACAGGACAGTTTTCATTCATGACATCAGGTCAGATAGGAGCAGAAGGCATGCTTACAGCAGTATACGATGGAGGATCCCTGTGACTGTCCATACACTTGTATTGTCCTTGTGCTTGTCACATCATAATAATGCACCAGCAGCTCCCTGTTTGTAGTATCCAGTTTCAGAGGTCCTGACGGCTGTGGGATTCCTTTTATCCCAAAAATCAATATTGCCCTTCACTGAGGGGTTAATGCACATGCTTACTTTAGATAAGCTCCACTCAAGCTGCACTACAGGATTTTTCTTCCTTGTAATTCAGCAAAAAAATATTATTCAGTCGGCCGATGGTACAACAGATGTGTGTATTATAAGGGTTTTTGTTTAAGAACAAGGGAAGGAACTGTATTACACTCTTCCACAGGACTCTGATTGGTCGATACATTTGTCAACTTTCCAGAATCTATCAGGACTAATGTGAGAGAGATGATGTTTTATTTGAACATTCTCAGTTTATTCACTAACCTAGCAAAAGCCAAATCTATAAATGTAGCACTCTGCTCTTCAGAGTTCTACACATTATCGATCGCTCCCGTAGAAAATGCCTGAAAAGAGGAGACTCAGACGGATATGATTTAGCCAAACAAGGAACTGCTAAATCAGTCAATTAATCTAATACATTTTTGTTGTGTGATTTATAATGTCTTTATAAAAATATAGCAGCTTACATTCCGTTTTTCAGCGTCCCCATGTTGATAATGAGTTTTGCAAAAAGGCAAACCTAAAGCCCGCCTACTCACGGCAATACTGCCACATGATTGGTCCGCTCCACCAGTGGAGTCGAGCAGACGGACCAGTGGGAGCAGTACAAGATAGATTTTCATGAGTTTTGAAAACTACAAATCTCGCGAGAATCCAGGCTGCAGTGCCAGGTTATTAGCTTTTTTTCATTTCAAAGAATTAAAAGCCAACTCCAGACCGCTGCTTGTTATTCCAATACTTCCTGGTTTGTGTATGTACTTCCTGGTTTGTGTATGTACTTCCTGGTTTGTGTATGATACTCTCTAGTTTGTAGTTATACTTCCTGGTTTGAGTACATACTTCCTGGTTTGTGTGAGACCGTGATAGAGGGTCGGGAAAGAGGAAAGGGAAAGGGGAGCCTCTCATTCAGGCATTTTTTCTTTCACAAAATCAGGTAATGCAGCTTTAAATGTATTAGTCTGATTGTTGCTGTTGCTGTTGCTGTTGCTGTTGCTGTTGCTGTTGTTGTGTGGTACATTGAATGGCCACAGCAGTGTGCTTTAGTCTGGTACACAGTGTAGTGTTGTGATGAAGAGTGGGACAATCATATGGCTGCATGAGTCATCCTCTCAACCATCAGACCTTAACACTGTTAAGGCCAGGGCTTAACATTAGCTCAATGGGCACTGTAGCTAGTCATGTGTAAAGGTTACTAGCTAATTAGTGTTTTTACTAGCCAAGAAAATACATTTCAATGAATCACTACCAAAAAAGGCTGTAGCCTACTTTAACATGGCATCAGTAGAACCTCTTAAGTTAATATACAGTATATATGTATACATCAAATCCAACTGGCCAAAGACTAGTGAGCATAAAAGTGCTACTAGCCAAACTGAAATCCACCAGTGTTTGCATCATGTAAGTCCTCTTAAGGCTTCCGTTCAAGACATTCACAAAAGTCATAAATAAATCAATTTGGAATGATTACTTGATAATCAGTAGGGGGATTTGTTAACGCCTGTCTTAAAGGGCACGATGCTCTGTGGTTGAGATGATGTTCTATTGTTGAAACAGTCCACTTATACAGGGACAGAGAGTGGCATGTTTGATTGTGTTTGGTGGGTTAGCTGGAGGTGTTCATTGTGCTTTGCCCCTGCCTCTCATCACAGTCATATCTGGTACAAGAACTGCACTTGAGGGACATGTTCGAAGGAGATACTAATGGCCTGCGCTGTACGTTGAGGCACTTTGGTTCAGTGTGGCCCGAATGTTAATAAAACCATATTCATTTTGATGAGGCCTGCAGCACCTCTCAAAATAAGAGCATGCTATAACCACCTGTGAACTTAAGCATGCTTCAGAAACTTGGGTGGAGCATTCTCTTGGCTCCATGTGCCTCTTCACCTTTTGGTCCAATCATACAGCTGAAGTGTCACACCTCAAAGCTGATCTCTCTGGATTGTCCAAACAGAGGTTCCGACGCCAGGTGTGTGTCCGAGTAGGCCCTGCGCAGGTGAGTGGTGCTACACGTGGTCTTGATGGCCACTTCATAAGGAGGTGGTGGTCCCAGCCAGGGAGGGGGGTTGGGAGCCGGGCTGAAGCCGCCTTGTTCCATGGGGGGGTAGTCGAACTCCTCCCCGTGTGCGCCGTATCTGTGCCTCTCCATGGTCCTGAACAAGAAACATTTAGATTTTATTGAGAGATTTAACATTGATTTCTGTGTGTGTGGTCTGAGATCTGATAGAGGTGGTGTCGTGTTTCATTTGTAGCAGTGTTTACGAATACAGGAACATCTCATCTGTAGTGTAGTCCGGGGGTGGGCTGTACGGCCATTGTGAAGTTATTCTGGAAAGATCATTGAATCGTGATATACTGCATTCATTTCTGCTCTGCTCTTCATTTTTTACTGTCACAACAAATACAATGTCAGTTCTCATATTCTACCAAACATTATGATGAACACTGGATTGGCTGTACATTGAATTTATAGTTTAAAAGGTTTTATGAGGAACAGTTTTCTGTGTAAAAACTAAATACTCTTTAATATTCTTAAAGGGGTGGGAAGAAGTAACAAACCTGAACCCCCATCTCCTATGACAGTTATTACTGCGTCCTGGTCCCTTTAATACAACATCATCATCATAATAACATAAACATATCAATGCACTTATAATAGATGTACATTATGTGGAAGTTACCTTGTTTCTAAATGTATTGGAACTTTTCTATTGTCTTGTAAATATGCATATTTTCGTCCTTTTGTTTTAGGATGACTTTTAACATCTGTCTGGGGACTGCAGATGGAAAATAGTCTTCTGGCCCACTCTGGCATATTGACAGAAATGTTTATTAATATGCACTGTCCCTGTAATGAATAAATAAAATAAAATAACATACAATACTTATATTTGTTGAAACCTTGTGCTCTATATTTCAGTTTGAACTGTTTTTTGGACTTGTTTTATTTCATCACTCAACCCATTTCATAACCGTACCCCACAGAATGAAGTGCATAACTGTTTCCCTCTGGTCCGAAATCTATACTGACCTCAACAACAATTTTAATATTTTAAAATCAAGATAGATAGAACTCTTATATTTGTAACAAATCACCCACCCCTATAGTCTGTCAGTAGTCATCTGCTCCTGTGGGTCTCAACATACTGTGTGTATGTTGAGACCCATCTCAGCGGACTGGACCATTCTAATTCAGGGTTGTAAACGGTGATGGAGAAGTACTGAATCTCTTTACTTTACTCTTTTACAGAAAAAGGAGCCAAAGATCTATCAATCAATCTATCTAAACGTAGAAGTATCACAAAAAAAGTACCTTATATATTAAGCAAAAATTACTACTTGGTCAATAATACAGTTCAACAGAAGTGAGACTTTGACGTCCTGTGTGGGTTTATTTAGAAGTGTTTTGTTTTAGAGCGAGGGAAGGAAATGTTTAACCAATCACACGCGTCCACAGGACAGGAGCCCTCTGATTGGTCGATACATTCATTATCTATTCAGAACTAGAATCTATCAGGAACAATGTGAGGGAGCTGATGTTTTATTTCAAAATGAATAGTTTATTCACAGATATTTTTATTAAATTATTTTGTTCAGTTTTAAGAGCCAACTCACACTTCTGTCTGAACGAGTATGAGGCAATGTGTGCTTTATGTGAGAGATACATATTCACAAAATCAATTAGTGCAGCTTTAAAGTAATGTGATTCACTCTGGGTAATTATGATAAAGATCAGTGCTAATAAAAATTGACATTTCTTTAAAGATTTTTAAAGAGCCTTTTGGTGATGCCTCATTGTTCTGATGTTTCTGCAGAGTACTGTGGTATGCTTAATGTTTGTGTGATCCATTTTCATCGAGGCCATGGCAAAATTAAATGACGTGAAGTAAAAGTACTCATTCTAAAAAGTACTTGAGTAAAGTCAAAATTATGTAACTTAACGTTGTTACACATTCCCCAATGGTGATTCCCCAGTGATATAGTGATTAACGCTAAAGAGGCTATACTGTGCTGGCCAGGTTCACGTGGAAGGAAAATGTATGCATCTGGATGATAGTTTATTCATGAGCACCGGCTGTAGGCTATCCCAAATTAGCCCGAGTCACAAAGTAGGCTAGTGTAATGGATGAGAGGGCACATTTAATAAATCAGTTGGTTTTACATTCGATCATCTCTAGATTATTCTCAGGCTTGTACTGGTTTACGTGAATCATTACGCACACAGCATAGAACTGTAGATACTGGATAGAAGGTGAAAATAAATATATACCCTTCCAACCTGGGCAGGAAGGCTGACTGTGACTCTACGAAGCGCCGGCCCGGAGGAGAGAAGAGCGCGTGGCTGCTGAAGTTGGGGTAGTCGTTGAAGGGATAGTGAGGGCAGTCCGGGTCAAACTCGCGGTGGTTGTAGTTAACGGTGCTCTTGCTGTTCATGGCCCAGAAGAGCCCCAGGATGAGCATGACGACCCCAAGCACCACGCAGCAGAGGGAGAACGCCTGCAGACGGCTCTGGTACGAGGCCAGGAACGCGGTGGAGCCCCCGGTCAGGATCAGGAAGGCTCCGATGAAGATTGCTCCGTGGTGTAGGGAGGGCATCTTTCCGCAAATCTAACCAAAGAGAGGGATATTGTTACTGGGACATGTGTCCCATGAAGAACTCCCGTGCGCAATGGCGCACACCACCAAGCTCTCCTCTGGACCTGTAGAAATCCTGTTACAGGAAATGGCTCCTAAATAATTTGTAGCCACAGATCTCCCATGTTAACAGAACTGTTGATCTAATCCAAGAGCGCATTCTGTAGATCCCGGCTCCAGTGAATAAGTCCAAATGTTCAAAAATAAAGTCCATCTGAAGTGCACCAGGCTAATGTGGACTAGCTGAGTGTTTATCATCAGGGCAGATGGACGGAGGACGAGAGCACATTAAGAAATCTTTACTGGCGCCCCACCCTCCTCGGTCTAATGTGTACCACTTTAGCCCTGTGCGCGCGTGCGCCTGTGCGCGTGAGCGTCAATTGAAACATGGAGAGGACACCATCACCCAGGGACGGGGGCAGTTTTCACTGATTCATGCGCCAAAGCAAGCGCTGGAGGACAATTACAAGAGTTAGTTTTACTTCAGATGAACAGTATGAAAAGTACCGCATACTCAAGTCTACATAAGCCCATAAGACGCAGGTATGTTTTTGACTTCTTTAGATAAATGTAAAATACCATGTTTATTAAAAATAGAAGCGAAGTGTCGGGGTTAAATGCCCGCATTAAGGGTTCATGTCACAGCTCACACATGTGGTGTTCCTGTGTGGCTGACATGTCCTCATTTAGATTAGGCCTATTGTGCATTCATGTATTCATTTACCACCTTTTATTTGAACTTTGTTTCATGTAGGCTTCAGGTTTCCGTTTATTTGTCATATGCACATTCAACACAGGTACCTTTAGAAGCTCATAGTTTCTCCCCATTACAATGTGTTATTAGTGTGTTTATTAGTCGACATGTATTATCACGCTACTACTGAAGAGGTCCAGTTGTGTGTGTTGTAAAAGCCTGTGCACATGGTGTGACAGTCTTACTTCTTCCCCATTGGTTCAAGTTCATACTACTGCTCCAGAAGCGCATATACTCACATGTTAGACCAATCAGCGTGCGGGACGGACTACTGAACCCGCCTTACCAACCAATCAGAACACAATAGAGGCGGGTCAAAGTGGACACAGAGCATTGACACCTAAGAGTTGTTTTCTGCAGTTTACCCCAAGTCGTAGCTCGAAGGTGGAGGCATCCTGGTCTCTGAAGCACAAAGACTTCCCCTGCCTGCGCCATGGAGTCGCTGCTGTATTTGGCCGGGTTGCTGGTTCTATTTCTGGCGTGGATCAAAGTCAAAGGTGTCGAGTACGTGGTGGTCCATCAGCGGTGGATCTTCGTGTGTCTGTTCCTCCTTCCCCTCTCGGTCGTATTCGATGTGTATTACTATGTGCGCGCGTGGATCATCTTTAAAATGTGCTCTGCGCCAAAACTTCACGACCAGCGCGTGCGAGACATCCAGCGACAGGTGAGCAGCGGCACTCTACCTGTGGAAGAGCGTGCGTGCGTGGGGTGAGGTCAAGTCAAACGAGCCACAAGAGTTTGGAGAGGCACAGCTCCGTATTTGTGGGTGATATTTGTGAAAAAAAATATTATTAAGGGCATACAGTGATACTCAGAGTGGGTAGTACATTTACTAAATTATAATGTATAATAGATTGTACTCCATAGAGTATCTCCATCTGACTCTCTATCCACACACCAGCATGTCACTTTTATTTAGACAAGGTGGGGTGTCTTGCCCAAGGACACAACAGCAGTATGTCAACTAGCGAGTCTTTTGGACGACCTGCTCTGTCCCCTGAGCTATCTCATGTCACAAGCACTAATGGTCACAAAAAGATAGTGACATTACCCAAGGCTTCTAAACTGCTCATCTAGCTAAATGTCCAGCTTTCATGAAATGCTGTAAAATCACTGTGAGCATTTTCATTTTTAAGTCAAATATGCCAGATTTCTTTGTGACTAGTATTGGTTATGTTAATAATATACAAGTTCCAATACAATGTTATTTAAGATTTTGAGTTATTAATCTGTGAGTTGTAAGTAGGGGTGTGCAAAATGATGAAAGCTCATACCGTGATGTGAAGTTAGGACAATCTGCAAGTGTTGTAGTCAAGACTGGACTTTCAGATATCACAACAAAGGCTCCTTAGAGGGCTTCACGGAAAGAGATGTATGTAAACAATAAACAAAGACCAGTCCGAGACAGCAGGAGTCCAAGACCGAGATCTGGCCGACAACAGAGTGAACCGAGACCAAGACAAGACCAAGACCATGGCACATCCAGACCAGTTCAAGACCACTAGTTCAAAAACTCAGATTAAAGCTAAAAAAACATAATGGATCTAATTATAATGATTTCATTTGAACTAATGTTTAATGATAAGCAACTAATTTGAAAAATATGCTTCACACAATATCATAAAAGTAATAAAGTGTCAGAGACAAGACGAAGACCAATTTTGATATACATGTATGTTTAGGCCAGGCATTCCTAACTATAGTTTTCTTTAAAAAGTCCAGCTAATTTCAAATTTTGGAAATTGAGAAGTTCAATAACCACTATTAACTAACCATTAACAATGTGTTAACGTGACAAGCAAAAATATAATATTAAAACTAAACTAGGCCCACGCTGTTGTCCCCAACAGCAAGGTGTAAATCGGTGAAACGCCCCCATACATACTGTCACCGACGGGCATGGGAAGGATCTATTTGACTTTTTTGCCAAATTTTGTGCTTCAAGGCATTAATTAGACAAGGCACTAAACTCAATCCAGTTCTGCATCTTCATGATATGTACCTGTGTGCAACAGCTGAAAAAGATCCAGCAAAGACTTTTTGAGTTATTGCGTTCACAGTGTAAAGTCATTAATTATTTAAGTACTTAATTAATATTCATTGTAGAAGTACCAAAATCAACTGATTTCGGCGTCTTTATGGTATGTATCTGTGTGCAAAATCCGGTATTTTGTTTTTTTAGCTGTCACGTTCACACATAGGATCTGCGTGCTTCGCCGATATAATTATAGCAGATTATTCATAGTTTATCAAGTACTTCACAGGAAAAAAAACAATAAACGGTTTCTAGTAAATTCTCAGAATACTACACAGTGGCCAGTGACCAGGAAAATAACATGAAGCCCTGCTCAGTATTAGGATGAACACTGGATTGGATGTACATGTGTAGTCTTCTGTGTCCCACACCTACAGTATGTTATCTGCTAAGTTCAAACACGTCCTTTCTTCAGGTCCGTGAGTGGAGAACAGAAGGCGGTCAGAAGTACATGTGTACGGGTCGACCGGGCTGGCTCACTGTGTCTCTCCGAGTGGGCAAGTACAAGAAAACTCACAAGAACATCATGATCAATATGATGGACATCCTGGAGGTGGACACAAGCAGACAGGTATGTGGAGGTAGCTGTGAGGAATCAGAAGGTAGGCGACTTCAGCAGGCACTAAGAAACAGGAGAATGTTATAGTATATTCACTTGACGATTTTCTATTCAAGCTGCAATACCTGTTTTAGAGCGAGGGAAGGATCTGTTTAACCAATCACACGCTTCCACAGGACAGGAGCCAATTTATGATTGGTTGGTTTATTTATCTATCAGGTATAATGTGAGCTGATGCTTTGTTTCAGAATTCATAGCTTTATCACAACTATTTTTATTTTGAAGACTTAAAAGTCGACTCCAGATCTCTGCTGTGTTATTCTTATATTTCCTGGCTTGTGTCTGTACTTCCTGGTTTGTGTGAGACCGGGATAGAGGGCCGCAAAGGAGAGGCATTAGACTCATCACTTTTACAGTCAGAAAAACAGGTAGTGCAGCTTTAACTCTTTTCTGTTGACATAATAAAGGGGAAGTGGGCATTATGGTAAACATAATATATCACACAATTTATTGAGCCAAGATCACAATACTGATTATATTTGTTATCAGAAGACTACAACTATTAGTGTCCATCATTTTAACAACAAATTCAATGTACATCCAATCCATCATAATCATAATCATCATAAAACTAGTTATGTTCAGAGGTGGGTAGAGTAGCTAATCATTAATCATCAGACGACAGGTCACTTCGGTGCATTTGAAACAGAACAGAAGAACGCCTGCAGCAGACATTTGTACAGCTGCTTTGTGGTGGGCGATAAAAGTTAGAAGATATGAATTTATGCTCATCTGGGAAGATCGTTGAATCTAAATATATTTTTTTGCAATAAAGCCACTAACAGTTAATGTATTATCCAGTCCGTTTTAAAACTTGAACACATTGTTTATTAACCATCATCATATTACCAGATGTGGGTAGAGTAGCCAATAATTTTACTCAAGTAAGAGTACCATTACTTCAAAATAATGTTACTCAAGTAAAAGTAAAAAGTACTCATTCACATAATTACTCAAGTAAGAGTAAAAGTACTGGTGAAAAAACTACTCAAATCCACTCCACTCAAAAGAGTAACTGTTTGAGCG
>JAVQKC010149750.1:0-12760 GCA_036025475.1 Philypnodon macrostomus | reverse complement strand
AATTATATGGCCATTTTGGGGTCATATATAAACACTAATAATAATACAGTAATACACTACTGAAGCATAGTACCGGTATGTATTACTCCGCGACGCTCCTGACTCCCGGAGCTTTGTAGCTTACTGAAGCCGTACCAAAACATTTTGACAGAGCACCTTGAGCGCCGTGTGACACAAAATCGCTTGGAGGTCAGTAAGCACAACCAGAATTAATCCATATATAAGGCGCTCCGGATTATAAGGCGCACTGTTTGTTTTTGAGAAAATTAAAGGTTTTTAAGTGTGTCTTATAGTGCGGAAAATACAGTAGTAATATGGTGCCCAGCTTTAACCTAACCCTTGGGAATACATAACAAAAAACTAATGTCTAGTTGTTATCTTTTGATTATCTGAAATGCTGCTTCAACCTCTGACCAGTTTGTTCTGAAAGCTCTAAATGTTTCAAGACATCTTTGTTAAACAGTTTATTTTGCCCCTTTCAATGAATAACCTTCTTATACATTGTGAAAATTGCCCTTAAAATACAAAGCAACATCCACTCAGACTCTAAAGTTACACCAATTAGTAACCGGGGCAGTCCTTTGCTTTGAGTTTTTGATGATTTTTTTTACAGGCTTGGGACTGGCACAAACCACTTCACCAACAATGGCACCACTGTAGATATGTATCAATACTCTTAGCTTGTTGATCATCAGTTTCTTATACATTTCATGGTTTCTGTAGGGTTGGATACGGCATTTTAAAAGAATATATTGTGGCTTAGCTTTAAACAGTGGGGCAGACAGCAGCTCGGAAAGTAAAAGAAGAGGATATAGTCTACAGTGTTGACATAAAGCTTCAATATACAGCTAGTCATATTCTATTCTGTTGTCTATTACCTTCTAGCGTTCCTGTCTTTGAGCTATTCTTCTCTCCATTCGTTCAAGTTGCTTTATATGCTATTAAGGACTAAATGTAACTCCTGGTATATATATATATATACATTCATTTATCCTTGACTGAGAGGGTTATGATCATGTGCACTGGTGTTGTTCACAGAGCCCTGACAGTGACTACAGAAAGATAGAGTATGCCATTAGGCAATAAAAGGCTCTTGAGAGATTTGTGTAAAGAGTGATAGAAGTTCAAACAAATATATTTGCTTTTTAGGTGCTGTACATACAAAAGTTTAAAACATGCAAAATGTGTAAGGGTTGCAGCATCATCATGCATTTGACTTGTGAGCGTCCAGACTGACCTAACAGTTAGATAATGTAGACAGTGAGAAATGATGGAGTACATTCAGTATGGTAATTCTGATTATATTACAAATGGTCAGGAACAGTAGGCTTTTAGCGCTGGCCCAGTCACAATCAATGGAGTGAAAACAGTAACACTTTATTTTACATAGCCCATAACTACAT
The DNA here is from genome assembly GCA_036025475.1 of Philypnodon macrostomus. Classification (NCBI taxonomy): domain Eukaryota; kingdom Metazoa; phylum Chordata; class Actinopteri; order Gobiiformes; family Eleotridae; genus Philypnodon; species Philypnodon macrostomus. The sequence goes on along the minus strand of JAVQKC010149750.1, from coordinate 11,357 downwards.
TGTATGTACCTCATTAAGTACAATGTAATGCCCTGTGTAACAAACAGTAATAACATGTAACTACATTGTACTTAACCCCAACCATAACCTTAACCATTATGTGTGTACAATGTAGTTACATGTTATTACAGTGTATTACATTGTACTTAAAGGGGTAGATACAATGTAGTGAAGGGCTATGTAAAATAAAGTGTGGCTGTGAAAACTTATTTCATGTAAGTACCAATACTACACCACATTCACAAGCTGAATTATGGTGCAAAAAAATGTTAGCATACAATGTATACTAAAATCTACTCAAGTAAATGTACATTGGCTGGAACTGGCTTAGACGCAATATAAAAATCTTCTCAGAGAAAAAGTATAATGGAAAAGGTTTTCTAAGCATTAAAACACAAAAACTGTGACATAAAAAGTAGACACCCTGGGGAATAGCATGCTGGCTCATACTACATTCTGGACCTTTCTGTGTGCTCACTTGTAAACCACAATACAGTGCAGTGAATGTGGATTTGAGGTGAGAGAGCCCAGTTAAAGAGCAGCTCTATGGGAGAGTGAGTGGGGATGGACAGGTCCAGAACGACTGTGTGACACTGACAGCTGATGGATTGTGCACAGCCACTGAGCCCACAGAGATCAGTGGGATTTGTTGCAACAAATGGGATTGCACACATTCTGTTTACTATATCCATGACCCAAGGTCACCCGGAGTTACCACTGGACATAAAAGTTTGGACATGGGGGAAGCTGTCATCCGTAGTTGTAGATGGAATATTTTTCACCCCAAGCCAATAAATACAATTAGTGCAAATTCAGTGACTGAATGTTGCACCAATGTAATATATATAACATTTGTAGACAATAAAGGTACCCTACTAGTTATAGGTAAAATTCACTTTGTATTGTATTTGGGTGTATTGACATTCTAGAATATTAATTAATTTAATATGCCTAGTTTGTCTACTGTCAAATTTAAATTCAGCCTAAAAAGTCACAAGCCAGCATGTTCCTTCTGTCAATGCTAACCACGGATAAATATTGTGTAAAAACATATGCTCACTCAAAATGAAAACCAACACACACACACACACACGCACACACACACACACGCACACACGCACACACGCGCACACACACACAGAGGCAGAAGTCTTCACCCAGACCTGTAAATACATTGGGTATCAGCAAAGTGGTACTTTACTCTATATGCATTGATGTTTGCCTCCTGACATTAAAAACATACAGTATCTTGATATCTTCATTTTTTGAAGCCTGTACCGAAGCCTTACATGAAGCAAAGACCACGGGACTTCAAAAGTATATCTCAATCCATAAAGATAATTTTGAGGATACCTGCTGTATATAAGAGCTAATGTTTCATCAAAGCCACACCGGTGAGTGCTTGGTCTAATGGAGAAACTGCAGGTCCTCTTTACTTGACGTAACCACGGCGCAACAGCAAAGTGCATGATTAATACAGTAAGCAGTCCCATTAAATTGGACTCTAGCTGTGTCCGGGACATAAAGTAGGCAATAATGTATGGTGAGTAAGAGCAGGACACAAAAGTGGTACAAAATAGACTAATCTCAACGCTCAGTTAAAGGTTTCTCATATTAGATTTTTGTCCAGCTTTGCATCCAATTCAGCCCTGACAATATCATTCAGTGTTTCAGGTAAAGCTTACAAAGCCCACTACCCATATCAGGTATACCCTTGCTCCTCAATCCCTTCCTCTAAGGCAATTGAGACATCCTTCATAATGGTATCTGCTTGACGACTCCCGGGTCAACTGAAGAGTGAGGTGAAATAACATAATGAGAGGCACCCAATCTTGCAAGTGTCATAAGCCTCCTTAGTCCAGTCAGCAATGCAAGGTCAGTCAGGTCCGCCTCTTCCGGGGCTGTATAAGCCTTCACTGTCAGAAACAAATTATTTGATAGGAGCTCTTTTTCTACTTAGTGCCTGCCACCGCGGACATGCACATACGCTGATGCACTCACACACACCGACGCGGGACAGAAATCTCATTAAGATCAACCAGATTCCCAAGATAAAATGTCACTCAAAAATATATTAAGGAGGAGAGAGGCGAATCTCTGCTGCTATCAAAAAATAGCCCAACCTTCTCCACCCCTTGAGCCTTCACACTTTACATCTTGTCAGTGCAACAGTATTACAAGTATATAGTGTGGCCATGGACTTAGGAATTGGAGAGTTTTTGCTAGATTATCAATTACCCAAGAAACAGTGCATTAGCGGCAATGACCTCATCTACAAAGCTGTCCTTAGAGTAACTTGATTGTAGGTTTGAGGTCTGTTCCTTAGGGTGGAGATGAAAGCAAATGAGGTAATCTACAGAGGAGGGAGAGAACCATAAACTGTACACTGTATTAGTAGCTCTTATCGAGATCTTAATGAATAATACATAATGAAGAATAAAATACATATATGGGTAATTAACAATGCTCTAATTGAATAATACACACACATTTCTGAGACATGTTCAGTCTATCAAGAATACTGTTGGTGGAAATAAAGAGAGCACAGTAGGTTTATAGGAATTATAGTCTAAATAGGGTCCCGGCTTCACAGTTTTACTCTGTAGCAAATGCTGCATGGGGTCTCTTGAAGTCACTCCTGTGTCAGCGTTTTACATTCTCACAGTCTTCAATGTTCAATGTAAAGTTGCTGACATTATTTTTATTCATGCGGTTTCTGTCACAAGGCCTTGAGCTGAAACAGGAAGTAGCAGGAGTCACGTCCCATTCAAGACTACACTCACTGACAAAAAAACCTGACTATAAGAAGCCCGGATTCTGAATCTATAGTTTTAATTATTCCACTATGCAGCTGTATTTTACATTAGAAGATATTGTAAAAATTAGATTGGAATTACAATGCATCCATTTTTGGACCAGTTTTGGAGCATATTTTTAATAATTTCATATTTAAAGTGTAGGTTAGGTATTCAATGAAATATAAAGCTGTTACCACGGTCCCGCTGGATGAACAGTAGTAGAACTGGTACATGGTACTGACACAAGAACCAGTCAGTTGTGATCCATACCTGTCAATAATTATGAATAAAATATGCTCGGTGCGTTTCAACCAATTACCGGTTAAATCTTCCGGGAATCAATTCAGATGCCAAAATTACCTCCACTGCTCCAATGCATGAAAGCATTCATGAAGGCAATTAGAAACATCTGTGTTGCGTGTACATAAATACTGCACCAGCATTCCCTCATGTGGCTAAACCAAAACCCATACTTTTTTTGTGATAAATGAATGCAGAAAAAGCAATTCGTATAAAGCTTCTGGGAAATATCATTGTGACAGCATTCTGTTTTTATCAAGAACTATATGTTTTATTTTGGTCAGCCCCACCATTTTTCAACCTGTCACTGAGAAAATAAGAATAAATGAAAAAAAAAAAATGCACCAAAATCCATTTAGCCATCACTCTATATGTGTCAATACGGTGAGCAGTGCTAACAAGTCACCGCCTCACACACTTGTCTTTATCATTGGCCCATTGGTATTGATTTCTGTCTATGCTTTCATTACTCAATGGTAAAATGACACATAGGCCTAAATTCCTTTGCTGGTGCTATGATACACCGGGTTTGACAATTCCATTAGCCGTGTTTACTATGTTTGGACAGGACTGGTGAGCTGAGCTGACCATAGTGATGACAACCTAGTGTTACTTGATGGATATATCTGAGATAGGCCCACACACTTGATTAGAGCAGAAAATGCACAGCAGGCCCCGGTGCCCGTTCTCATGTGTGAACTTTGTCATCTGAGCTTGTCTGACAATCCTGGATCAATACTCAATCAAAGAGTTTGCTGCCTTCAGATAATCTGCTGCTCCTTGGAGTGAGAGCCCAAATACTGTGGGTGGACCTCTAACTCCCAGCTAAAAAGTGTTGGAGAAAATGTAATAGAAGCTCTGTAGATATGTGACAGATTGAATGATATTAATAAAGTTGATGCTAACAACTGCTCATAAAAGAAAAACTGTGTTGGTTTGTAGTTTTATAATCTGTTAAGAAATCAATTCAATGTTTTGTTAGGATCCACTTGAAAGCACTTAAGAACACCTATGCTAAGAATGTAAGAGTTTCTGGCAGACTCAACCAATTATGAATGTTATAAACATACAAAATAAATAAATAAAGTATGTATCCATCACACATACTGTATCTGTGCATCAATACTTTGACCCAGGGCGCTTCAGTAACTTGACTGAATGAGTAGAAAATGATGTAAAGCCAAAGTGACAGTCTGGGTAATAAATGTCTTTTTCAATCATATTTCCAACGGAACACTGTTGCCAGATCAATCCCCTAATGAAAATGGCCATACTACTTAAAACAATATATTGGTTTTCTTTCCCATTGACCCTAAAATGTGTGCTTAGCTATACCCTGAGTAATTTCTAAATTGATGGTGACATTCAATCTATAATTTAAAGTCCAAACTAAAAAGAACTTGGTTTAGCGAAAAAAAGACCACTTCCTGTAATTATTCAACTACAGAGATGGTATTTACAACACAGCATCAAATTGAGCCTAATGTAATAATACTCGGAGACAGAGCCTCCACTGGATTGACCTTGGTCAGTGAATTTATGTTGGTGAAACTGAACACTTTTCGTATCAGTTTCCTGTTCGGCTGCAGCTACGGTAAATTCAATTATGGGCTTAGTGATAAACTCTAGTGACTAAATGCAAGGCTGCAAGGCTGTGTCTGCTACTGGTCAAAATGTGGAAAAGGTAATGGCCAGATTTTTGCCAGGTTTAATACAGTTTTAAGTTTGATATTCCTACGACTATGGCAAATAAAGTCTTGGCACGCCCATAGAAATGTAGAGGAGGCCGGTGAGATGGCTATTGTTTGGTATTCCTCCTGGATGCCTCCCCAGTTTTCCTATCATATGATAAACAGTTTCTTTCAGATGGCCTAGGGACACCTTGGTATACATGTGAGAAGGAAGTGTCTGGGGAGAGGGACGTGTTGGCATCTTACCAACCGTGTCCCAAAATACGTTGGAGAAACTGCATATTCCTCAGTATTGCTGTCTCGAGGAAGCGTCCAGGAAGAGGGAAGTCTGGGCATCCCTGTTTAAACTGCAATCAGTGATAAAGGCATACAAACTTTCAATGTTACTAGAGTGACTAAAGCTTTTCCAAACTAACTTGATTTTGTGGCCAACTATATATGTAGTGCTAAAGAAAGTAGGAGGATAATCTAATTGGAGGACATGGAGTATTGGGGGCTTTCAGCATGTGACACTTGACCATCGTCTCATATCAGATGGATGGGAGAACGGTTTGTCTGGCAATACTCTGAGGATTTTGACGTCTGTGTGTGAGGAGAGGGTCCTGGGCGAACCAAAGAAAAGGGCAGATAATCAAGCCCCAGTTGATGTGGGACTCTGCAGTGGGGCAAAGGAGAATGGAAACTCTAATAGATTAGCAGCACTCGAGTCGCGGAGCAGTCACCGGGGGAGCTATATTGTCATGCCTCGGATCAACTGCACAATGTAGACTTCCACATTTATTTATTTTTTTTTATTAGGAATACATTTTCATCTACATGACACTCTTTAATGGATGACGTGAGGGTGAAATGGCAGTATAGTTCCAAAAAAGAGACGGCTGTTGGTGACTCCATTTAGTTTTGAAATGATGCACAGAAAGCCCACGAGGGAGCAAAAATAATTTACCCCCAATCCAGCGAAATGTATTCAAATAAAGCCCCATTCACATATATTCAGATCAAATCACTATTGAAAATAAAGGCCATTTAGAGTGCTATTTTTTGGTCCTCAGTGGTGTAATGCATATCGCTCCCTATGGTAATTCAGAAGAAGATAGCTCAGTTAAGAAGGCTCAGAAAAATCAATGATCCCTTACTGGTGAAAAGAGAACAGATGCATATAAATGAGTGGATCTCACTGGATAGAAGCAGGCATTTCTATTCTGGCTATGGAGATGACAATGACTGTATGTACGGGCCATTTGATTAAGGTTCAGTTTCAGGTTAAGCTAATAACACTACTAGAAGATTCCTATTAAGGATGTTTTAATGTACAGTTAATGATATAAACTGTAGAAATGCAGAAAGATAAATGATCTGTGTTTACTGCAATCAAAACTAGACCTTGAGTTGTGTGACATGATCTAGAACTGGAGCCATTATTACAATTTCTATATATTATATTTATACATTTTCACTCAATCACTAACACATCAGAAACAGCACAAGAAACACAATAATCAAATCAGATCAACATTATATTTCATCTGTGGCTTTGTATGAACATGGTCTTAATCTGGTTATGGTATTTCAAACACAATGTATTTTATTATGAAATGATCTTTAATTCAGATTCATATAGAGTATTCTAGTGCAAACAGGACAGTATATAAATGAATTAATATAATATCATGTGGGCCACTCATTTTACTGTTTTGAATTTCCAAATGTAACTGTGCTATCATGCATTCGCTCCAGAGCCGAGCATCTAGCCGAGCCTAAAATACAAGTCAACCGAGTAATTAGCCAAACAAAAGGTAACCAGGTGAGCTCATATTCTCAAATGGCACTAATACATATCCCCCAACACTACAATAGTACACAGTTAATTGGCCTGCAGCCTCCGTAGATACCTTGCACTTTATTTTTGCTAGGCCTTCTCAGTCTGACAAGCTGATAATGAGGCATTGTGGGATGGCGGGTTACCTGGAGGGCTGTTGGACACCGTGTTCTCCAGCGAACAAAGCCGAGGTGTAGAGGGAGACTGGTATAGACATGAGACACAATGGGACAAACGGCCACCATCATGCTACAAATGACCTGACAGCTTTGGGTAATCTCTTACTCCAATCATTATGCTTCGGAATTAGACTCTTTGGTGCTTCTCCCTCTGCCAGGACTGAGTACCACTGGCACACATTCCACTTCAGGTTTGTCCACAAGTCTTCATAATTACCTCTGTCTGAGCAATTAGGTATCGATTCACCATGTTTTTCCTCCCTCCTAGCAAACCAGGGATTGTATGCAGAAGATGGACGCAAGGAGGAAAAAGCGATCGGGGCTTTGTGGTGAGGGGCTGAGAAGGACACAGAGGATACACTCACTGGACACATTATAAGGTCGACTCTGTACCTACTAAAAAATAAAATAATAACAACCCTGTCATTTCAATCCCATTTATTCGGATTGTCAGTTTGAACTTTAGAGTGGATGATTATGTTATACGTCATAGTGTGTCCACATACATAGGATTTTCACATATTTATGGCTTAATTGTTGATCATTTTTGAATATGTATTATTTTGGTGTCTATGTTCCAACACTATTGCTGGGTTTCTGGTTCTAGATTATGATGATGTCATACCCTCAGATGGGGGCCAGGGACCAGAATTCTGTAATATATAATTATATGAGACTTTTATAATTTAACATCCCCCCAAAAAAATCCACATACCGGTATGTTGAATCTGATATATATTTTTTTATCAATGACAAAATCTATTCCCTCCACAGTCACTATTAGTCATTATTACCCACAGTCCTGCCCCTCATCTCCCATCAAAATGTATAGGGCTATAGAATGTTGTGATATCACCTGCATATCTTTGTTGCACTTTGTACATTCAATTTGTGTTCAACATCATTTACTATACAGAAGGTCTCGTAGGCTTTTGCAGAGCAAGTAATTATGACATTACAAGATAGTTAGGATCAGCGGTAAAAACATTGATATTATTACATTTCTTTTATTCACATTGTCTAAAACACTACTTGTAGCTTTATTTATGATTCCCATGTTCCTGTTTGTGTTAAAGAGGACGCAGAGAGCAGAGAGCAGAGCCAAACAGCAGATCACATCCATCCCCTTCTGCCTCCACAGCAGGAACCCAGGCCTTAATTACTTGTGATATAAAAACAAATTAGTCTGTACACATACAGAAATGTGAGTAATTTCTCCATTTATACAACATCATGTCCAATTACATCTAATAGATCACCTCAATGCTATATCCATCTTATGTGCATACTGCTGGCAGAGGGAAGATAAACATAAATCCAAACATGCCAGGAGAGAGGCAGCCATTTTCTCCATACCCTTTTATCATTTGAATATATAGATCTAATACTGTATTGCCAGTGCCCTGAATGTGCCATATCAGCTACAACCCCCATCCCTTGATACAAACCATAGACCACTATATGAAAACTGCAGCAAATGGATCGCTTAAAGGCTATAGGCTGTTAGGTATAGTTTAGCAGCCCAAAAGTGAGAAAAATCTGTGGCATATGTTCTGCTTGATTCAATGTGGGTCACTTTTTGCCAGTCCCAAGCCTGAATAAAAAAGTGTGGTGCATCAGGTCAAATCAATATCAAAATGTAGATTAGGTCACACTTTATTTTACATGAATTAATGTGGTGGTGGTGGTTGGAGGGGCTGTAGGCGCAGACTGGCAGCCACCCCCTCTGTCAGTGTGCCCCAGGGCAGCTGTGGCTACACAAGTAGCTTACCACCACCGGGTGTGTCTGTGGAGTGAATGATTAATGTAATGTAAAGCGTCTTTGAGTCTTCAGAAAAGCGCTGTATAAAACTAATGCATTATTATTATTAGTATTATTACATAGCCCTTAACTACATTGCATCTACCTCATTAAGTAATACCACATTGTACATACAGAATGGTTAAGGTTGGGTTTGTTACACAGTGTATTACATTGTACTTAATGAAGTAGATACAATGTAGTTAGGGGCTATGTACAGTGGCAACACCCAAAGAGAAAATCTGAGAATAGATATTTTGGTGATGAGTTGGGAATTTCCATAAATGCCATTAGTTGGGAATTATTGGAGTCGTTCCTGTTAGTCCAGGAGATGTTTAATTTAGAAGCTACAAAGAGGCAATAAGGTGTGGCCAGTAAACTGGTCAGTAAACAAGTGGCTTCAGTTCGAGAGTCACTTTTCTCTTTGGTATGGCTTTCTAGACACACACTGATGAACTGTATAAATCGATGGATGAATGAGAACACAAACGTTGGTGGTTTTGCTGTTTTATTGACTATTGCTGCATGCAAGTTAAAACGTCAGAGCGCTTAATTGATTGAACCGTCACTGAACAGAGGATGAGAGAAGATGAAAAGCAGAAAAATACATCAATCTATGAAAACTAAGAAGCTAAAGACAGATGATGAGGAAGGAAATTGAGCAACAGAAGAAGTGTGTTTTGCCAGGAGACTAGAGGCTACAGCTGCCTACCAGTTTGTACAGAAATGTCTGAGCTCTGTGACATTCTCCCCTTTGGCCTAACCTGCCTACACCACACTGTACTGGCTCTCACACATTCTATACATGCACTGCTGTGGCTGCGAGAAGGACACTGTGTGAATTAATTACACTTTGCCAGTTTAAATCTTGTGTTTTGTTATTCTCTTTTTATTTCTTCTTCCCCCACAATAGCAGCATATTGGTACATTCCCCACATTCAAGTCAATAGAAAATGTAAAACTGGATCACATGGAGCACATTTTTGTGCCCCAGGTAATCTTGTACCGAGTCGGCTTGATTTTCTGGAGTCAGCTAAAATTGTGCATTTGTGCAAACAGACTGAGTTTGTCCTGTGTTGTGACTGCACTGCGGGGCTATTCAACTTCATCTGACGAGGCACAAGATTTGTGAGGGCTGGACAATTGGTACATTAATCATAACTGGCTAAAAGTTATTAATGTTACTAAAGTACCTCACACAAATAAACTGTAGTCACACACTTTCTTTGTATTGAAACCATTTTAACACAAATACACTAAAAGCTCCCATAAGAAAAAAAAAACTGCAAATGCAAAAACTCTTCTAAATATGTTTTAACAATCTGCTGTGGAGATTAAGATTGTTCAGATTTATTTATTGCCATTTTTTGCCACATATAACAAAATACTCACCCACACATGGATCATATATTTGCTTGTGTGTTTCCATAAACCCTAATCACCGTTTCAACACACCTGCTTCGAACTTGGATCACGGCACATTTACGCCTGTTTGGGATGTTTAAAAGAGCCACGTTGTGAAACAGGACTACATTTGGCCGAGCTCCTTGTAGACCTGCGGAAATATCTCACCCTGCTGTGCCTTTCAATGTAAAAAAAGGGGTCACTGTTTTTAATAGTTTCACATTCATCTCATGCAAAATCATTTCAGATTTAGTACTGGGAAACACCACAGGCTGAATGATGAAACATTGACTATGTGTGTACAGAATCTATTTGTTTACCGGATTAAAGCACTAATAATAAAGTCATAAAGGCATTGTCATTCAGATGTTCTGTTTTGTAAGACTTACCCACACATTGCTTTCTCAAACTGTCTAGTGTTTGGACTAAGGCGCTCGGAGATAGATGGCTTATTAAATGTAATGTGAGTGATTGATTTATTAATGGAGAGATCGAGTCGGAGCTGACATGCCGGCTAAGCAGATTATTGTGTACATTATTGTGACCAAATGTATGCAGTAAAAACACATCTTATCTTGGAGCTCAATTAGGTCTGGCATCCATGACAACACAAGCGCCAAGAAGCTGTCAGGACTTACCCTATTGCCATAATAAAAATCCAACTTTATTTTATGAATGTATTTCAGTCAAGCACAATGTAATCCACAAGAGATATTTTAAACCTGTTTATATTCCCAGACTCTATAATTACAGATAAAGAGACCAATATTAGATTCTATACCTCATCTAGTTAGCAGCTGGATGGAGGGTTCGGGATGCAACCCAGTAATGTAAAGTGAGTTTTAAAAAATGTATGGGTGCTGAGCTAAGCAGAAGTCGAAGTTAACTTGTCTGGTCAGGAACTACAGTGATGATTCAGGTGTTTTGTGAGTTCTCGCAGGGCCGGACAAGGAAAAGATTTTCCTGCCATAAATTTGTTTTAATCCTGATTTGCTCCCAGCGGGCTCATTTTCGCACACCAGTAAACATACACAGGGGTACTGCCTTGTAAATCTGACACATAGACAATATGGAAGGCCGTCTGCCAAAAGGTTTTACTGTAAGGCCTGTACACTCTACAATTCGACTAGTTGACCCAAAGAATCTAGAAAACCACTTCCCTTAAAAACACCTACAAATAAATATAAATGCATAAATTAGTTTCAAATGATAAACATGTGTGTTTAAACATTTTGATTAAGAGTTTTGGTTTATTTTCTGCATACACAACCCAAAGCCCAGTAATAAGGCTGAATGTCCCATAGTCTGTGGGTGACTTGTGCAGGGGCGGAGCTACAACAGCAGTAGTACTAACGGGTTAGATTT
>JAVQKC010149742.1:0-12026 GCA_036025475.1 Philypnodon macrostomus | reverse complement strand
CTTCACAGGTGTGCCCTGTCAGGGTTAATCAGTGGGATTTCTTGCCTTTTCATGAAAATAAAGAAAACTCATTGAATGAATGAGGTGTGTCCAAACTTTTGGTCTGTACTGTATGTAGCTGACCCTTGCTCCAAAAAATGTTCTCTTAGGGAGACAAGTAAAGTAAACCTCGGTGGTTGTTTGACAGGCTCTCAGTGCGGTATGATTGCCACATCTATGTCCGTCAGCCCCAGGGCAGCTGTGGTGAGGTATTTTACCACCATGTGTGACTGCAGAGTATAAGAAGTGTATTACCACTAGCCAAATGCTGGTAGATTTTAACTTATGGCTAGTGACTATTTACTATCACTAGCTAATTTCACTGCATACAAATACATACTGTATATCTTAACTAGTTAAGGCCTGCCTGTGTCCAGCGATGCTTAACAATGCCCAACCAGACTACCTCATAGTTACTGATAGGCCATCTAAAAAAATAAAATAAAACCATAAGCAAACATATATACAACGGAAAAACGTATACAATCATATAGCAGATATACTACACATGAGAAAGCATATATATGGTGGCCAGTATCGTAGTATCTTTTGAAGAATACGAGCCCTGCTTTTGACCAACTTCAAATCTTCAAAATGCCAGATGCCTTTAATCCAGGTCTGTACATGTTGTCTTGGTTATATAAATGAGCTGTACACTTACATTGTACTTTCTCAATGTTCTGCACCACTGAATGTATGCCCACAACCAGGCCTTGAAACTGCCAGAATAGAATTTTACACCATTCTTGTCTGCCACGAGAAATTGATAATATTTCCCAATGGTATATTTATTTTTTCCATGGAGGTGAAATTGCATGGACAGAGAATTCACCAGCAGCGTGAGGCGAATGCTAACAGTGCGATTAGTGCTCTGATGACTTTGAGAGGAACTGTACAAACTCATTTAGTGCGTGCAGTGGACTTGTACATGAACATCAATATTGGACACTTGAAATTCAAGATTTAAATGCCTTGTAACAATAAAATAACTCACACAATTTGTATGTATTGGTATTCATTAATAATCAGATATAGTTCATTTACAAAGCATTGTGTCAAATTTAGTTAGTTGCTTACCACCACCATTTTGGGACTTTGGAGTGAATGGATAATGGATTCAACTGTAACGTGTCTAGAAAAAGAGAGAAAGAAAGATGTGAGCAGCCTACACTTTGTTTTGTGTAAATAAATGTGCTTATTTGCTGTGTTCTTGTGTGTTCCTGCTGTAGACTCTAGGTCAGCCGAGTTGTGTGTGCAGATTATTTGGCCGATGGCAAAGTCAGTGCTCAGAATCATTTCCCCCCCCTCGGGCGCTTTGTCACTTCGCCACAAACCGCCACCAGAGCAGGCAGACAGGGCAGTAATTTAGATTTTTTTTCTTTGACTCAATAGCTCTGACTAGCCACTACTGCGGCTCTGGCTGCATCCAAATCAATTTAGTCTTATTTGAATCCAATCACTGTGTCGAGAATCACGCTGGAGCAGGGATGAACATTGTTAGCAGGCCCTGATCTCCCCCGACACTTTTTGTTCATCTTTTTACACGCCATCAAATAATATTCAAAGAGAAAATCCATCAGTGCTGTTTATCTTGGGGCTTTAGCTATATTTCTGTGTGGAGTCTGCATGTTCTCCTTGTGTTGGCTTTTCCCACCTTCCAAAGACTTGTTAGGTCACAGGAGCGAGTCTAACAGTTCTTCCGATCCAAAGCATTTCATTGCATTTTTTTGACCCTGTGTTGAATGTGCATATGACAAATAAACTGAAACCTGAAACCTGTGCCCATAGTAAATGGATGCGACAGTCAACGGTTGTCTGTGTCTTTGTGTCAGGCCTGCGACTAGCTGGCCCCCTTTTTCCCAGTGTTTGGAATACCACCAGGATCTTGTCAGTTAGGTGGCAAAAACAATCCTTCAGTGCCTTCCGGGGTTTTAGCGGCTAACTAGCAGGGGCAGTTGGAGAGAAATTGGCTTTAGCTCCCGACTGCTCAGGTGCAAGGCTGAAAAACCATCATTAAGTTTCGCTTCCTGGGGCGCTTGAACATACATGATGAAGCAGCATCATAACCACTGTGAAGACAAGCGAGTCGTCGAGGTGTGCTGGGAATTCATCAAACAATAAGAACAGCCACAAGGGGCCAAAACACATGTCCGGCAATAAGCCCCGATAGTGATTTTTATTTAATTTTTTTTCAATTAACAGATCTGTCTTGAAGAGAGAAATAATGCAAGGGCTAATGCTGTGATTGGGAAATTATACTTTTTATATTAAGAAAACTGGCCACTACATTAGGTAGAGCACATATGTTCAAGACAAACCCGCTGAAGTTCAGGATGGAGAAGAAAGGTGATTCACGTTCAACATAGCATGGCTGTTGGTGCCAGGTGGACCATTTTAAGTAGTGGGATTTTCACATACAACCAGGGCTTGACTAGCCAATGAGCCAGATGCAGGTAGATTTCAATTGGGGCTAGTAATACATTCACTCTCATAAGACACTTTCTCCAGTTGGAAATATGACTGTCCGGGAGCGGCACTTCTATTGGGCCAAAAAAAAGCCTTGCTGATGGCGGGGTCAGAGACTGGTTTGATAACCACTCATTACATCAAGGTCTGCAGCTCAAGATGACAAAACATGACGCAGGTGGGCAACAGCAGCAGCAGAAGACCACGCTAAGGTCTGCCTAATAAAGTGGCCAGTGCCAGTTGTCATTCAGGGCTGATAATGTGGTGGTCTTGTTGCAGGGGGTCATATCTCACACACTGGGTAATAATCAAGACATTTAAAAGCAATTGCCATCCCTCGCCCGTCACACGTCTAATCTCATATGTGCTCAGTATGTCGAGAAATACCCATCCTTGACCGCTGTAGTGTTGATGATAAACGAAAAAGATATCCGAACACGGCCCATGTGATCTCAATTCTGAAGAACAAGCTCGCTGTGTCTCCACCAGTTATCTGGAATGGGCTAAGGACCACCAGCGGTCAGCTATGTGGGCCATTAGTTTGTATGGAACATGTGAATCTTTTATTCGTCCTAACAAGCGGAGTGGTTCACAGAGGTCAACACGAGGCAATTCACAGAGATATTCCTGATGGGTAGAAGGTAGTTTGGGTTCATGGATGGGACAGAACTGAAGTAAAAACATCTAATAAAAAGTGTAAAGTGTAAATGTGTTATGAATAATTATGACACATCATGAATCATCTTTCAAACAATTGAAATCTATCAAAGTAGCAAAGCCTGAAGAAGTAGACATTGGTGCAGTGTGTGTCCTGAAAAGTGCCGCAGTCCCACGCCGGCCGATAGAAAGGTCACTAAGGCTGTCCAACATGAGAGTGGGGAGGATGGGTGCCCAGGCCGCGCGATAAGAAGCCAGTGACCGGCCCTCTAAAGGGAGCGAAAGGTCAGAGTCATACCGTTAAGGACAGAATGTACTGCCTGTAGGGACAGAGGCACCAGTGGACTCCCTGTTTGCTGAAGAAATCTGCTGAACTTTAGTCTGCTCCGAGGGAGAGATGAGTATCGATTTGTTCAAGGATGATGGTGCTGGAGTAAAGTGGATTGGTTTGTTTGTATGTGGCTCCCGGTTTGTCCATGTTTGTTCTTCATTTCTTATTGCTTTCTCACTGCACTTTTTTGTTACTGCACTGCCTTAGGGCTGGGCCATAACACCAAAAATGTATGTGATCAGGGGCCTCAGTGGAGGTTTTTATTCTCCTGGTTTAGACACCATGTTTAGACAGATACATAGATACAGATGGTTTAATACTGGTTTAGACCTTGTTTAGTCACGGTCTAATTATGGTTTAGTCCTGATTTCAAGTTTATTTAGTATTAGACAGTGTTGTAGTGCTGATTTAGTCTTGTTTTAGTTTAAGTCCTGATTTTGACCTGGTTTAGTCCTGATGAAGTGCTTCTTTATTCTCAGTTCAGACCTTGTTTAGACCTGGCTTAGTTCTGATTTAGTCCTAGTTTTGTCACAAATATTGGCACCTTTTCAGTAAATACTGTGTCCTGCCTCCTTTGGCCAAGAAAACAGCTTGATTTAGTCTTCAAAATGTTTTAAAAAATATACAGGTATACTGAAGATAAAATGATCAATATTTGGTGTAAAAGAGTCCTTCCAATTAATGGGTTTTCGGGCGTCTTTCTCACTCCATCTACCTCTCCCGCTGTCTTGGTAATCTATCCAATGCCGTAGTGAGTGGTGGATGAGAGTGAATTAATCATGTTCCCAAATGATTCATCTGTGCTAAAACGTGGTGCTGTAAAGGGCAGGCGCGCCACTGAGTTGTTGTGACTCTCCCCAAATTGGCTTAATATCCAGCACGATTCTTTACAAGTGTTCTGAATAAATTTCAATAAAGTCTCATATCAGCATGACAGATTATTCTGTTTGCCCATTACCTCCATGTCTCTGTGCTTAACAGTCATCATCCCTCAACACCTGAATCCTACACCCATTGGCCACTTTATTAGGTATACCTGTATACCTGTAGCCTACCTAAAGACCTACAAATTCCATATGCAGACTTTGGTTGCAAGTGGATAACAAGTTTGTAGTTATAGTTGCATTTCAATTATCGCTGCTCACTACACATTTTCCTTTTAAGGACCGTTCTCTGTAAACCCTAGAGGTAGTGGTGTGAATAATCTATAGCGCTACCAATTTATTTTAAATTATTCATACAATTGGCACTTGTAGATTTCTTGATTAGATCATTTACATATATATATATATATATATATTTATATATTTATTATACATTATAAAGTAAGCAGTAGTTTCAAATCCCAGACGAGCCCCCATTTTATCAAATAAAAAAAAAGTTACAATCCACTAAACTGACAAGATCTACTTCCATCACAAAACCCTAAAGAATGCATCTATTTGAAAGAGTATTACTAGATGTATTCCTAGAGTTACACAATGTACTTTAAGGAATCTCTCAATGAGACCGTCTAATTGCCAGTTGGCCATTTTTGAGACATGAGACAGTGATGTGAAATATGAACTGAAACTCTGGAGACACAAGTGTCGAGCCCATGACAGTGTGAGAGTATTATAATTAAGCAGACAGGGATTCAAGACATGAGATTTGCTCGCTTCACTTTATCCCAACCTTACCTTTTAATCCTCTGCATGCTGGTGTGTGCACGCAAAAATATATATTAAAATACATAAACATAATGATACACAGTATAAATATAGACAAATATATAAATACAAAAATAATATATATTTTGGACATTAAAAAATATTTTTTTCTTAGCACATTCCTACATTTAGGTATTTTTGTATTGCCCAGTTTCTACATTTATTTGTGTATATATTTATTCAATTCTACATTTTTTTATTTTTGTTTTCATATGTCTAAATTTATATAAAAATGAAAAAAAAAATCGAATTAATTGGTGTGTAGTACAAGCAAAACAATAAATAAAATAAATTTAAAAAATAATGAATTAATAATAACATATAATGCATTTTAGATTTAACAAAGTTTTCTGTTCATATATATATATATAATTGTGTTTAATTTGTATTTCTACATAATTCATTGTATTCCCTTTATTACGATATTTACTTATTTATTCCTAATGAAGTCATTTTCTGTCCTCCATACGCCACCCACTGCGATGAAGATTTACACACAGTTGGCCCGATGAAGCCAAACTCTAGAGTCAAGAGTCATTACCAGCTTCATGCATCCCAGAGTGCACCAGGGGAATCGCTTGGGGAGTGGTACTGAAGGTCAAGGGTCATAAATTCACACAATGTTGTCTTCACACACGGTTAATTCTGGCCCCAGTCCTTCACGCTTATTGGGCTGCTTCCCGGCAACACCCAAAATTGTACCACCTTTTAAAACAGAAGCACATAGCGCATATAGATGATGGATGGATTTTGACTCTGTTCACATTTTTGGACAGAGTGAGGCTTTATGAGGTGGCAGATGGGGCATCAGACAATAGCCCACACAGGACTTGCAAAACCATAGAGTCTATTTCATAACATTAGGAGAAAAAATGCTGAAATCTAGGTAGTTCCTAATGTTTAACTCATGAGAAAGTCAGTGCCTCAGCATACAGCATTAATCAAACATGCATGAATGAAATCTTTTTGAAGAAGAAAGAACATTATAACAAGGTCAGAAGAAAAGCAGAGTTAGCATAAAGAGTTAGCATAAGGTCCCTTTAACAGACTCATCAACTGAAAGGCGCATCCAACATGTCAAAGATCACCAAAAAGTACCATTTGATTAGATATAGATCAATGCCCAAAATGTCCCTTCACTAAAAATAAATTTTGATATGGCAGTAAATTTGGATGATGGCTTATAGAACTGCACCTAGAAAAAGACAGATTGCCGTGTCAGCCGTCAGTCCATTTAAAGCACTTAAAGTTGAGCCTGAAAAGTGTTTTTGCTCTGACCTTGCAGGAGTTGAACTGACTGGAGGTTGTGTGAGTGAACTACGTCTCGGTTGTCTTCTGCACCAGCGGGCACCAATTTCAAATGCGTCATTCACACCAGCGAGGGCTTCGTAAAGGGCGAGGGCTTTCCCATTCTGTAAGGGCTCACCCCTGGATGACAGATGTCGGGACGATTGTGGTGTAGAAGTCGTATCAAGTTTGTTGTGAAGAACTTCACGTACTACCCACCGAGTCAATATGAATTTTCTGGGCTTATAGACATGAAACAAAACATGTCTCAAAGTTTTAAGTCCCCTGTCTCAATGCAATAGTACTCGAACTTATATTGTTGGCATAATATGGCATCATCAGTACACTGTCACACACTGGTGGTGGTAAGCTACACCTATTGCCACAGCTGCCCTGGAACAGACCGACAGAGATATGGCAGCCAAGCCGCCTATCCGATCACCACTAAACACACCGATCACCAGAGGCCTTGAAAGTCGTGACTTGGACTCGAGCCAGACTTAAGTCAGAAATTTGGTGACTTGTGACTTGACTTGATAATATGGGCAAAGACTTGTGACTCGACTTGGATTTGAGGGACATTGACTTGGGACTTACTTGCGACTTGCAAAACAATGACTTGCCCCCCTCTGCCAATCACTAGGTAAGGTAAGCCACATTTAGGTAAGGTGGATGAAGGGCAGAATGAACCAATAAACTGAAATAGTTAGATATAGTTAAAATAGTTATCCCAACATTTGCTGGACCTATTGACCTCAAACAAAAAAACTACAAAAAAACTACAAAAAAAGTCAGCTAAATTATTAGATAATAGGGTTCTATCACTATAGCCACCTGTGAGTCATGAGATTGGTTGGACCAAGAGACCAATACAGCTGACACAGTTATAGTAGTCCTTGTGATTACTGGGCCTATTGACATAAAATAAAAAATGCCACCTGTGCCAGCACAAATAAATTAAGCAAAATATGAAATGCACTATAGTCACAGGTCATTAAGGGCATACGAACTTATTGTAGTGGACGACTTGTTCTACCACCTAAGCCACAGCTGCCTCAAGTCCTGACCCCTGAATTACAGATTGCAGTGTATCAGGTTTGTTGCAGTAAAAAGCCGTGCCGTGATATCTTTCACACACTCCACGAACACACTACCCCGGAGAGTCGCTTCAATTATTGATCGGTTGCTTTTCTTTCTGTTATGGAGACCACCCTAGTCTGAACGCCTGTAAGGTCTGGTCATAAAAACTGCATAAGGACTGCTGTTATTGACCCGAGACATTCTCCTAAACAGGACAACTGGACACTGTGGACACTGTTTCTTCTCTGCTTCCTTCCATCTCTGCTGCTTATTGGTCCCATTTATTCTCATATTCTCCGCACTTCTTTCTCGCACCACTTTTTCACCATAGCCATCAGCAAGGTCGCTTTAGAAAATATTATTATGTGAGCCGAACCTTTTATGCCCCATAAGGGGAGTGATATGCTTAACTCACTGGCCAGTTTATTAGGTATACAAATCAATTAAAAGAAAAAAAAGCTTGACCAATGAGTTTTACTCTAGACCCTCTCCTGGTCTCTACAGCAGCATTCATGATCAAGGCTCTTTACCACAAATTCTGATTTGATGTTGCAGTTGAGGCCAGGAGTGGGATTAATGTAAAATAATAATTATGATTTTGAGTTTGAGTACTGCTTTTAAGGACTATAACAGCTGTAGACCAGCCCACGGCCAGAGTCGACCTATTAAAGTCAGTGTGCCTACCTACAGTACCAGTCAAAAGTTTGGACACGCCACATTCAATTAAGTGTGAAGAGGAATAATCCAGTGAGTGGATGTTCTGTGGGCGAAAAAAAGGTTTGAGAAAATAGACTGCACATTACAACAGTGGGGTGTATGGCCTACCTAATACAGTGGCCACTGAGTTTATGTTACTCGTTTAATGCTGTGTGTAGCGTTGACACCACTTGAGTAAGTTATATAATACAGCAATTATAATGTTCCAATTCATAATATAAATACATATTCCAATATAACTGCACTATAAAAGGTTAACGAGAACAAATCAGTCTGATGTGCAATTGGATTTACAGTTAATTGTTATTTTGTGATAATGAAGTCATTAATAAATGGCGAGAGATGCACACCGAATCATAAAAGCCATCTGCAATTATGTACTGAGCATTTGTCATTCATAAAGCCTGATGTTAATTTGATTCACTGATATTTCATGGTGTAATGTTCCATTGACAACAACACAATATACTTGAAGGGAGTAGAAGTTTGAGGTCATGAAAACTTCTGCCTTTGCCGATAAAGCAAATAAAGTGCCTTTGAAGACCTGTAATACTGAAACAAAAAGCCAGTTAAAGTTTGTTGATAGAATGATAGATGTGATTTTTAATAGAAAGTTGAGTATTGTGCCGACAGATTTCAGCATTTTCTGTCTCAAATCAGAATACTTTTTTATTATGAATTCGTACAAAAGTTTCAATTATGGTAAAAGTTGGTACTACAAAAAAGTGTTTTTTTTTATTTTTTACTTTTGATAATCCTGTAATGACATTGTACCTAACCCATTCTCTATGTACAATGTAGTTCCATGTTATTACAGTTTGTTACACGGTGTATTACATTGTACTTAATGAGATAGATAAATGCAGTTCCATGTTATTACAGTTTGTTACAAGGTGTATTACATTGTACCTAATGAGACAGATACAATGTAGTTCCATGTATTACAGTTTGTTACAGTGTATTACATTGTACCTAATGAGACAGATACAATGCAGTTCCATGTTATTACAGTTTGTTACACAGTGTATTACATTGTACTTAATGAGATAGATACAATGTAGTTCCACGTTATTACAGTTTGTTACACAGTGTATTACATTGTACTTAATGAGATAGATACAATGCAGTTCCATGTTATTACAGTTTGTTACACGGTGTATTTCATTGTACTTAATGCGGTAGATACAATGTAGTTCCATGTTATTACAGTTTGTTACACAGTGTATTACATTGTACTTGGACCATAGTTGGGGTACACCCTGATAATCACCATTTAGTTGCAGGGCTGACGAACATACTAAACCCTAAACAAGGGGTCATTTAGAGTCAAAAATCCCTTCACAAATGGAAGCTGAAGAGAAGCAAATGGAGAGAACCTGCAGACTCCAGTTAGAAATCTTGCTGACAGTCGTAAGCACTAACCATTCTACAACAAGGCCCCAATTTGTGCACCAGAAATTTGAAAGCATGTATTTCACATCTACTGGCAGATTCCTCGGACTTTCCAGCCACACCAGGATCTCATTTGAGTCTTACCCTGGCTGTGAAGGCTGCTCCTGAAGACAGATGATAAAACGCAGTAATGGAAATGCCATCCTGTTCAGAGGCAGGGGCCGCGGTGTAGACAAGATGCGTAAACAAAACCAAGTCAATATTCAAGACGCCACAGTGTGCGAATAGAAAATCGTCAGTCAGACCGGGCAGGGGTAAAACAATCTCCACTGGCATGCAGAACAGTCCGTCATGGCAAGGCCTCATTTGTATATTTAGGAGTGTTGAAAAGGAAAGTGTGTGTGCAGTCTTTTGTAAAAAACAGCACAAAAGCAGGTGGAAGTCTTATCGTAAAGGGGCCATGTGTAGTCCCACCTGCGCTACACCTGCTTTGATTTTGGCTTTAAAGGGATCCCCAAGAAGTGCCCGAACAATTATGCATTTCTAGCATGGAGTGAAAATCGGTGATAGTGTCTCTTGTACAATTGAACAGAGACACTTTCTCATGTGTTTAAAAAAAAGTCGAAAAATCAAAGCAAAATTCAGACCAATACAACTTTGAGATCATAATAATACATTTCACTGTGCAAATCAAGCTTATATTATCAAGATTATTGTCTTTTTTATGGGCAGAGGATTCAAAAAAGGGAAATGGGTAATGATTTTTCTCCCAAAAGAGTCGAACAAACTGCAAAAAAGTGAGAATCTGAGCCAAGTTTGATTAGCCGAGGCTTCACATCCAATCTTTAAAGGGACACTATGAAACTTTTTTACTCTAACAAAACTTCAGTCAGTGTGATCCTAAATGAGATGTTGTGGGGTGAATGAAGCTTCCTTGCTATAGGATGAATGTCCCTGGAAGTCTCGGGTCAAGTCACAGGTCTCGGCAAAACCACAAATTGCTTTTAAACAGGCTTTTACAGAGAGAGCTCCAAGAAATAAATAAATATGCCAAACTGACGCAGACCTGGTGTTTTTGTGGTTGAACAGTAGCTTTATGATAGATTCTATATGTAAAGTCTTTATTCTTTGTGTATTTTCCTGTGGACAAGGTTAGTCTATAGAACTGTAGGGGCGCTCGAGGAGAAATGTGACTAAACCAGTGAAAGGTTGCGTAGTTTCGCTTTAAAGTTAGGTTCAGGTCTTAGTGTATTTATGTAAAATTCAACATAAAAAAAAATCGAATGTATGGGCCCCATATTTCACCACTGCACATTTGCCACCGTGATTTAAAGACATTGTGAAGCGTGGGCACTTCTCTTGCCATTATCCTTTGTTTAAATTGAGATATTACGTGTTTACCCTGCTGCCGAGTGCAGCCTATACATTTTGTTTGAGGTCAACCCACTAATATTCCTCCCAGCGGTGTGCACAGCCCCGGCTAAAGGCAAAGCTTGCTTTTCAGGTCTTTATAATTCCGGGGTGTGATCCGCTGGGAACGCCGGGGTCACAACCTTTGAGGCAGGAAGTGGAAATTGCACCAGAGGGCCCCTGTGAAGATGAAGACAGAATGAAATGAATGATATATAGAAGGAAACTGTACAATTATGGGCAAAGAATACCAATGTGTTTCTACAATGTATACAAAGAGCAATACATGCATGGCCACAGTCAGATGAATGGGTATATAGGATTGAAAATGGAATGAGAAAATCCCATGCAATATTTGGGAATGATTTCGGAATGTCATTATTGAAGATCCATGCATCATCTTCAGGCTGCTGTCAAAACAAAAAGAATTGACAGGCAAAGGCCAGGCGATGTTAACACATGGTGATGTATTAGGGCTGCTTCGGCAATAGGAATCAAATATATTTTAAAATCCAATACCTGTATGCGTGCTACCTGACAATATGGTACTGTGGACATGACATACTTTATTAGGTGGACCATGGACCTAATAAAGGTGTGGTCTGTAGCCCACCCGCTTCATGTTTTCAGAGATCTACAGACGAGATGTAAATGCACCTTGGGGATGGAATAATCTACAGAAAGAGCTTAAACTAGAAACACTAATGTCCATAAAGAATGTGCTGATGGAGACATGTGCTTGTTTTTCTTGAGATGTTTTTATGACTATGTATTTGTCATTGTATTATGAAAATGTGAATTGTTGTAATATATATGCGCTTGTTCTGTGGTTTGGCTGCTACCTTGGCCAGGTCTCTCTTGAAAAAGAGATTTTGAATCTCAATGGGACCTCCTGGTTAAATAAAGGTTAAATAAAAACAAAAAATAGGCTAATATTG
>JAVQKC010149709.1:0-25465 GCA_036025475.1 Philypnodon macrostomus | reverse complement strand
GGCTTTATAGGAGAAGGCAGACTGAGAGAAGGCAGACTTCCTTTTAGGAACATTACAGTCGCCTCCAGACACAGACCTTAACACTCTACTTGTGAGTTGAGAGCGAGGCTGGATGTAGGTCTTAAGAGGAGGTGGAGCGGCGTCATGTAAAATTTTATGAACCAGACGGATATTAGAGTATCTGATCAAGTTGTCAGTTGTAGACAGACTAATCAGCTGATTGGGACCAGGTGAGTCTCCACTGCAGCAGAAATGAGCCACACCCCAGTCTCCACAAGCCCAGATACACAAAAGTCTAACAGAATATAGTGAATCATCAAATAAACAGCATCTGACAAAAAATAATATGTATGGCAATGTAAGTGTTGTAGTATCGTTCTGTTTCTGATTGATCGCAGACTCAAATGCTTAGTGGTAATATCATCGGTGACACAGTGCATCCTCAGCACAGTGTATACAAAGTGCTCTGATCAGAAAACTGCTCAACTGTGCAGTATTGACCTTTTATGTTTACTTCTGGGATCTGGCATTTTCAAATTTTCATTATTCTGTACAATCTTTTGCTTCTAAAAACTGCAGACGCTGAGGTTAATACAGTAATTAACTCAGGGCAGACCACCTATTTTCACAGTTAAACGAAATTGTTCAAATTAATTAGTAATGCGTCAGCAATTATTGAATTATGTGACCCATTTGTTTGTTTCAAGTTACAACCGACAATAATCTACAATTATTTTTAAAAATGTCAAATTGTGCCGATACAGGTAGCAGTCTTGGTACACAGGTTTTGTAGGGTCATTGTAGCCAGGGTTAAGTGTAGGTCAGGCAGTGCAACCACTCAACTTAACTGGGACCCAGTAGGTGGAGGGGCTCAATGACTAAACCTGGACTAAAACAGCACTTAACCAGGATAAACCAGCAATAAACCAGGTCTAAGTAAGTTCCAAACTGGGATTTATCAAGTTGTAAACCCGGACTAACCCTGGTGGGGCTAATCAAGTCCCACCCAGGACTAAAAAGTTTTAAATCAAGACACAATCGAGAGGAGTCAGCTGAGGTGGCTCGGGCATCTGTTTGGGATGCCCCCTGGACGCCTCCCTCGGGAGGTGTTTCAGGCAGGTCCCACCGGAAGGAGACCCAGGACACCCACAGGAATGTGTTGGCAATATTTTACATCATATATTGAGTTATATGATATGCAACATATAGACTGGGGAAAAAAATAAGTAGCTCCATAGTTTGGAGGCTCTGAGTTTTCTGATTGCTGTTAGTTTTAAATTGAATACACATTGCTTTACATTGTATTAAATTACATAAAATAAACTTACTGAAGCTTTTATATTTTAACCTAATGCCTCTATCCATCTGTAATGCTCTTAAATGGTGTCAAGGAAAATCGTCTGGCTATGCTCAAGTCAGACCACTATATGAGGCCTTGATGTATGTGCAATTACAGCATAATTGCAGAGATAATTACTGTATGGGTAAGATTAATAACTTTATTAGCAAAAATGGTTCACTTTTAAAAGAGAGAAATGTATATATACATTGGTCTTGCAGATCTAAATTTGCTGAAAGTCAATTAACGGGCTGATTTTGTATCTCATTACTCACACGTTTCACCTTGGAAAGGCACCTTGAGAAGCTAAATTTAAAATGTAAAAAAGGTCAGGAAGTCCCTCGTACAATTAAGGCAGGAGTTTCAGCAGAGTACCGTCATTATTGAAGCAAATGACACAGTGTCTATTTTGGCCAATCTTAACGAGAAAAGACCTACTTCACAATTAAATCTTGTTAACTGTCGGAGCCGCCTCTTTAACATATCTCAATTACCAGAGGAGCAGAGGTAACTACAGTCTGCGATGGCGGCTCATTTCCGTTCCTGGCTCGCTTTACCGTTTGTTTTTGACAGCTTTACGAACATGTTCTGACTGAATAACAAAAGCCCCTTAAGCCTCTTTCAAACAATAATAAGTTGGAGTCTTTAATTTAGCCAGCCCTAGCCCGCTGCTCCGTCGACAGGGTTACATTTGTCTTATCGAGACCTATTAACCATTTCCATTTTCTTATTAAATGCATGTAGTATAATTTGTCATTTTTTTTCGCAATGTGATGTAATTATGATGTATCAGTTTCCTCAAATAAAGGCGTCCCGGCCTCTCTTGGTGTTAATTTGAGAGTGTGAACTTTATAGTTTGAACTAATTGGTTGCTGTCGAAATCCCCTGAATGTGAGTAATTCGATCAGGTATTCCATAACCATTGTACAATTTAATTTGAGTAATTTAATTGGATTTGACTGCTCATTTCTGGGCCACTCTCCGCTCAGTATTCAAGAACTGCGGAGCTACCGTGGTGTCCTGGAGGCAAACACACACATACACATGCTAACTGCCACTACTGCAGTCGCTAACACCGACCAAGCAGGGAGCCACCCATATGGATAGCATCGGACATCCCTCTTTGGGGTTGAATCTTACATGATGGTCAGCACATTTGGTCGTCTATCATGGGCTGGCTGTAATAAGAACTTAATATATTTACAAGGGATATGTTTCTTTATTCTTCACTAAAACAGAGTAATACATCTTCATAAATTGCATTAACACTGGCAATGCTAGGTTCTCGAGCAAGCTTCATGTGCTTCATCTCGCCTACCCTGTCCTTAGAGGGTCAGCCATCTTGTTTTGCAATAGTTGGAGGCACTCACCTACATCAAACATGAACCAAAACAATGCAGTAATATCACAAATTGAAGAATAAGTGACATAAATCTAGCCATGAATTTTTATGGAATTTGAGTGACTAAATGTTACCCCAATTATGGGCCTGGCCATGGACACTGGTAGTTAATTGCAGGGCTGACACACAGGCATACACTGATAGACAACCATTCACTCCCACATTCATTCACTAGGGCAATTTACTTTCTCCACGTGGATGTCTTTTTTGAAGCTGGAGTAGCCGGGCTCCCAACTAATCAAGTCTTGTGTTAATGTCATCTTTACTACACCTCAGAGGACTTTCACTGTCAGTAAAGGGTCAGCCATCTTGTCTTGATGTTATAGTCAAATACAGGCTTCCATGCCACCCTGATGTGCTGGTAAAAAACAGTGCAACGACCATGCTGGGAGACAGAAAGAGAACAGAAAGAATCACAGAATAGAGATGCTGAGAGAGATGCCCATGGGCAAGACTGCCACTGTCCTGTTTATGCTCTGCTCTTAGTGCCACAGACAGGGAGGACACTGCCACTCTGCATCAGCCTTCTCTCGCATTCATCGCAGCAGGTTCTCTAAAACAATTTGTGACCCACAAGTCAGCCCATGAATATTGGAGTTTAACTATTTTATTGTACCTTAGTTGTCATAACAGCTTTGTGATAGCAATGTGACTGGTTGTTGTGGGGTGAATAAACCTCCTTGCAAAAAAATAAATAAAAATAAAATAAAACTGATGCAGACCTGGTGTTTTTTTGTGGTTGAACTAGTAAGTACCAGTATGATAAACTCTATATTAATTGCATTTGTTCTGTGTATAATGACACCGTTGTCTCCCAGAACCTTAGGGGAATCTCTGTAAAGGAAAAAAACTGTAAAAAAAAAACCTCCAAAGTTGCATTGTCCCCCCTTAACAATGGACAGCTCTGTTGGGAACAAGCATAGGGATCTCACCACACAACTTCCACGTCTATTATTTCTCTTTTCTATATTGTGTAGCATTGTCTTTACTGGGAATTCCACAATAAAATGACTGTTATTTATCATTACCGGGCTCTTTATCATTTAGTCAATAAAAGGCCCTCTCACTTTCTCACTCGTGTTGCCTCCATCGCGGTCTGGGAGTCAGATATCTGTATTAGTTCCCCCCTCTCTCAAGCCTGGGGGCGAGCTGTGTCAAAAGCTAAATCATGATCAGCTATGGCTTTCTGGCTAAATTGTGTATGAAGGCCCGGGGCGGAAAAAGGTGCACATGCTCATTATTGGAGACACAGAAGAGAAAAGAGTGAAGTTTTGCACACAGTCGTCGCAGTCACATCACACAAACACAGGCAAAGCAGGGTTATGACAATGAGCAGGGTAGGTCATAAGTCTGTATATAGGCAACTGATATAAACGGAGTCACCCCATTTAGCCCAGAAGAAAAGTTCGAGGCCATAAGACAATAGCGCTTAATAGAGCTTTAATAGAGCCTAATTCCTATAACTTCTCCCAGTTATTCACAGCCTTTTCCAGCAGCTATGGGCCTTAGATGGAGGACATTGTGGACATAGGCCAGTTTTCATTTGCAGGGCTGACAGAGAGACATTGACAGATAGCCATTCATTCTCACATTGAGTTGCTATAGGGGGAATTTAACTTGATAATTATTCTTATAATAGTATAATTAATCTATTATTGTACTGTGGAAAGATGCCCAAAATGCAGACTCCATAGGAATGATTGCGTGTAAGCCTTCACAATAATGAAGCCCACACAATTCTTCAGAACTAACTTTGCACCACACTCAGTTGATATATAACAAAACAATTCTCTCATAAAAGCTTGAAGGTTTTGGACTTGCTTATACTGAACACCGAACCACTTTTACCGGGACGGCTATTTCACAGAATCTTGGTAAACTTCCAACTATGTTCAAAAAACGCTGTCCCTATCCACCGTGGGAAATGGGTCCCCTGATTTCTCCTGTACATTTAAAACTGTACTGTATCCTCTGTGTACCTACAGGACTTGGTCTCCCCTTTAGGACATGATCACCTTGTCCAGTCCTCTTGAGGGCCCTCCTCTCCCCCGTGGGCCAGCGCTTCCTGCTAGCACTAATTAATTAAGAGGGCAGCTTGGCCACAGTGGAGAGCGGGCCCACAGCCTTTTCATCTACCAGCAGACAGGTTGCCTAGAGACTTATTGCTTCCTTTTCACTATAATGCCACTGCAGGGCCCAGGGAAGTCAATGGAGATTTAGTATGTAGTGTATAAATATAACTGAGGCTGCATGTCAAAATTATGTACAGTAGGTAGTCAGAGGTGTCCTTGATTCTAACTTGAATGGCTGTCATGATGTCTCCTGTATTTCACAAGTACTTCTACTCGAGTCAGTCCAAGTTACATGGGTATATGCTATTAATCCAGTTTTAATCAGTAAATATATTTTCAAATTAACTAAATTGAAAATGACAGTTAATTGTAGGATAGAGAGCAATATTTCTGGATAACCGGGTTCTAGCCATACCCTCAGATGGGGGCAGGGGCCAGAATTCTGTATTAACTATATGGGATTTTTTAAAGAAACATCCCCCCAAAAATCCCAAAATGCTGAATCTGATCATTTTTATTAGTGACCAGGTCCATTACCCCCCCTGTATCTGTCCAACAACACAATAGTCATTTTCCTGCCCCCCTTCTCCCATTAAAATGTATAGGGCTATAGAATGTTGCGATGTCACCTGCAAACCCAGCAGTAAGGTCGTTACACTACCTCTGTATGTGACCTGTCCTTCAATGCCGCTGGGGCGATCCGGCAGGACGACCGCTGTGCAGCACCCAGGGACCCTTCTCCAGATCTTGAGCCAGAATCTTGGTCAGCATATTCACTATTCTTCTTCTTTTTATCCTTGCACACCTCTGAAGATGATATATTTGAATACACAGACCTTTAGAAGCTTTAACTCATGACATGAACAAACTAGTAAGAACTCCTTAACACATAGGTCCGTACATCATAATATTTCACATGGTTATTGTAAAAAATGAAGAACGTGTCAGAGGTAAATAGAGCTGGAACACAAGTGGGGGAAATAATACGACCACATTTAATGAAAGGTTAAATTTTCATTTACTCACTATTGACTGAGCTGAAAGGGCCATTATTTATTGTATTGGCATGATGTGGCCCATTAGTGCTGTATTGGAATTGGTTTGGCTTCTTTCTCTTCCCCCTTTCCTCACTGACTCTGTGTTATTGTGAGATCGCTCCAAGCTAAAGTGTGTGGAAAGACTTGTGCGTTTGTGTGTATTTGTGTGTGTTTGTGTGTTTGAACATGTGCGTATAGGTTCTCAAACTTTCCCCATCTGAATTCCTCTCGTTTATTTATACATTGTGCATCTTCACATATAGCAATGCAACCATTGATCTGTTGTTGTCACCATCTCACTGACACATCAATGACAATCTAATTCCATCCAACTGATTTTATTGGCCGCTGTCTTTGCAAAGTGACAAGACACATAGCGGCCTTGTGTAACCTAATAAAAGGGCTCGCTGCTCAATCCAGATTAAGTCACGAGTCTGTAACCCTCCACACAGCACATTCATTTAGTGAGGCTTTCTAATTGGGCTGAAGAAGCAGATGAGAGAGTGTGACCATTGCTTTTTCCAAGTCATAAACACCCTCAGTTAGTCATTTATTTATTAGCATCCCGGACTACATAAGGCATTACTGCAATAATCAGGCAACATCTACATAATTCAGTGCTTAACCAAAGGGCCCGGGGCCAAGCTTAGTGCAAATATTCAAACACAAGACCAGGTCAATAGCTTTGAGGTTAATTGGGTTGGATACTGGGCATGTTTTTATTTTTTGCAGTTTAGCAGAATGCACACAGTGATCTGTAGGTCAGAGGGTTCCCTGATCTTTTCATTTCTGTGCTGCCCTCTGTTGCTCTTTGAAAACTGTTGGTCAATATGTTTGCAGTTATTCTAGTCTGAAAAATGTTGTCTGTCAAAGGATTTGAAAAGATGTCAGATGTGTGTAATATCATAGATATCTTGTGTTGCTTTATGGCTGTTCTTTTGCGTCTAGAACAACTCAGGAAAATTGTGATAGAGGGCACCAGATGGTGTGAGTTTTGGAAAGACTGGCATGGCTCATTCACATGAGTGCTCACACACAGGTATGTACACAGCTCACTTTCTCAGAGTCACAATGGTCTGTTTGCTAAGTATGGCCATGCCACTGTGAGTGCCATCTGGAACCTGTGGTCAAGGTCACACTTCCATGAGCAGTGACCTGAACAGTTTGGTTAAGTGCCTACAAATACAAGAATAATGTGTCACCAGTCCACAGAACTCACGGAGCTCCACACAAACCCCTGTGAGTGTGAGCAGCCGACATGTTCATCAAATGTTACGACTCCATCATTTCCCTTTGACACGCGTTCTTTGCTGTAGTTTCCTTAACTCTACATAAACAGCATGGGGCTTTATGGCCTTGTTTTCTGTCTGTCGGCACGCTGTGCCAGCATCCGACACCAGCTCCCTGCCACTTTCACAGGCTGTAAACATCTGGGCAAGGCCTTTCATCTGGTCAATGTGGCAAGGGGACCCAGGGGCTCTGGATTAGCGCCACCATAAAAACAGTCTCTGCGTTTGCTTTAGCGAGCTTTCAGCCTGCCTCTGTGACAAGCTGCCTTAAAAAAACAGAGGGAAGAATTTACAGGCCAACACCACAAATGAATAGTTTCCTCCAGAAGGCAAGCTTGTTCCAAAGTACACTCATTAATTTAACATTAAAATACAACATCCAACACTTTTCCTATTTGTGTCTTTATTTTACAGTGTGTTTTGTCAGTCCTGTATAGTTAGGTGATGCTAGTGCATAGCTTTTCTAGAATGTTGAACATTACACTGACATGTAAAAGGCTAATAGTGCTAATATACACTTGAATTATCAGACGAGAAATGCAGATAAATAGAAAGTGAATTCAAGTCTAACCCTGTTGTGCATTCTCTTTTTTTTTTACTCATCGTAAATCTTTTCAGTCAACTGTCATCCCAAGTCATGACATCATTTATCTGTCCAAATATAGATGGTTATGGACATACAAAAGGCATGTCCACGGTGAGTTTTATCTCTGCAAAAGGCCAAGTGATTTTCTTTCATTACTGTGTCAGGGTGGAGATGGACTGCAGTTCAACAACATTAATATTTAATAAACCTTAGCCAATGCTCTCACCTCCATCCATTATTTGGGTTCTCCTGACACACACACACAAGAATTGCTGTCCTCGGTCAGTCAGCGGATGCCATCCAAATATATTGAAATAGGAAAGATGTTCAGGGCTTGCATCCCAGTGGAGTCCATGTTAGATGAGCCTTTAGCCTGTTGGGGAACTAGCTGGAGATATACTGTAATACATGTACATTCAGAATAAAAATGATACAATTTGTGTGGCTGAGTTGACTTCATATACCTGCCTGTTAACAATCAGATATCATCACAAGGGAAATCTTGGTGGTTCTTTATTCAGTTTACCCACCACTAATTTAAAATGATGAGCATATAACAGCGCCTGCGTTGCACTATATCAGACATCCTCTAATAGAAATGAATGAACACGCAGCCTGTCCACATCCCAGTCCTAACACTGAAAAGTACCATTCACATTACCTATATATGTCCTACTTGGGGGACCTCTAATGCATCCCCAGCCAGAGCAACATGGAGCAAATCAAGCACTGACCTGAAGCAGTTATGTGCTGTACAACATTATATTCTCATTGTCGGTGGTAAAGAATACGACTGTGAAACATGGCTTTGCTTATTCACTCCGTAGCACGCCTGGGCACCCATGACACTCATATATCAAGTGCCAGTTCTGTCACCAGCTTTATTGAGAGGGAAAACAAAGGGTTGAGCTGGGTGAAATCTGTTTTTTTTTTTAAAGACAATTTTTCAAAACAGCACTAAAAGCTTTCCTGTTGGGGTTTCGGGGTGGTAGAGAAAAGAGAGGAGAAGTGAATGAATGGCAGATTGATGGATATGAGTTCTGCACCGAGGAGAAAGATGCACATATGGTTTGTTTGTTTGAAGAGTTGGAGACTTACTTATGAGTGATGAAGATCTGTCTGAAAAGCAAAGAATTCTGCTAATCGCCGATGCTACTATAGGTATCTAGATGTAGGTGGCAGTGTGTTTAGCACTTCTGTCTGAGTGTGTGACGCTAATGTCAGCCAACAATCTCTTTTGGAGTGAAGTCTGTATGTACGCTCAGTGTTCTTCTGGGTTCTTTCTGGATAATCCGGCTTCTCCCACCATCCAAAGCATTTATTAGAAATAGTAACCCCAAATATAGGCCCAAAGTTGCTGAAACAAGTCATATGCAACCCCTAATGGGAATAATTGAAAGAAGATGATTAAAAAGCCTAATGTTTTGTGCTTTAGTTCAAATGTAATGTGTGATACAAAAATGTGTTTTTAATAATTATGACACATTTTTACTCAGCGTGTACGGCCCTGCAACAATTGAAAACGAGTTATCTCTCACACTTTGAATCCTAGAAGTTCATAAACACCAAACAGACTGCCTGGGAATACGTAAAAACAATGGCATTTTAAAGGTTTCGTCTGTAATTTTCCAAAAAGAAATTTCATAAAACCTTATGTGACCCTGTTCTATGATGTAAAGTGTCTATCCTAATCCTAATTATTTTTCTTAGTCCCTCCACTGGCCTCTGCAGATGAGCACTTTGAAAAGTACAGACATTACCTTTAATTTCAAAATATAAACAAATCATTGAGTTCTCTCGACTTCCATAATGACCCATTAAACAATGTGTTTAGTAAATTGATCTGTGAAGAAACACGCCTCTAATGACTCTCCATTTGTTACTGTGAGCGCCAGAGAAGAGTGAGCAGCCATTTATATCCCCCTGTCTCCTCTACCTTACGTCCATTTATTCCTTATTTGCTGTCTGTTTACTTCCCATCCCTCAAACTCTGTCTTCTACCCATCTGCTGCTGCCCCCCTCCCCTTCCACACCACCACCACCCTCCTAAAGGACACAGGTGACTGAACCCATGACTGTCCTCTCCACGCTGGATGATACATAACATCTCAGCCCCGGATGACAAATCCAGCCGACACTTGGCCGAGAAGAGACATATTGATTTTCCAATGATTAATAAGTGAAAAATAATTGTGTTTCATTAAGATGGATGGACTTTCATTTAGTGCTGTCTCCTCTTCTTCACTTCAGCGCTGGGCAGGCAATAAAAATGGGCCTCTAAACCATGAGCGCGTAGCCTGCCGTGGCAAAGCGGGCAGGCCACATGCGCCCCGGTCAGTGTCCGCAGTGCAGTGGTAAAAGAAAGATGATGGTTTTGTGTCTCGAGAGGGAGATGTTATTGGACAGGGTGAAATATACAGAGACAAGTGCAGAGAAGTGACAACTAGAGCTAACTTTTATATGGTGCATGGATAGGTGTCATTTGGCTACATGGAGTTTCTAAATGCATTTATGTTGTGATATAAATAAACTGGGCTACATTTAAGTCAAGTCTGCTTAAAGAAAAATAATCACCTTTAATTTGGGTTCAATCTTTGAGACAGCAGCTATATAAGACAAATGCATTAGTATTATTAAACTGTCTGTATGTCCTCCTTGCGCTACTGTGGGTTTTTACTGGTTCCTCACAGCAGGGTCATGCATGTGTTAGGATAATTGATTACTCCATAGTCCTCTTATAATGAATGAGAGAGTTAAAGTTTGGTTGCTTGTGTATTCATCAGTCACTGTCCCATACAGACACATGCGGCCCTGACGGGGAAAGGCGGAAGAACCAAAAATGAACAAAGAACTCTCTTTCACACCCCTGTTGCTGACCACCATTGTAGGTGTTGGTCCAGAACCATTGTTTTTATGAACCTTCACCCTAATGGCTAGGTTAGGGTCAATTCGTTATATCAATATTAACCAATTGATATTCTGGCCCTAACATTAACCAGGCAAAAGGACCAATATAACACTCTAACAGTGGCTCTGGTCCTAAGCTTGAAACCAGGTAAAATCCTGCCAAAACCCACAACTTGAATGTTGGTCCTGTAACATCACCAACACCGGGAAATCAGATCAATCATATTCCACATCGACACTTGGAGTACCACCAAATCAGACACACTAATCTTGTTCAGAGGTCTGCGCTTTGTACTCTTAAATGTATTCAGACACAAAAACACCATTACAGTCAGATACAAAACAGTAATCGTCCATTTTGACTGAAATTGGAATTGCAACCAAAAACAAGTATATTCTTAACATTGGAATAGATATTAAATATTATATTACACATGCAGATAAAAAAGCGTTTCATTTGTAGAGTCAAAATGAACATCAGCTCCATGTGTTTGACAGCTGTGTAAATATTAGCTGACTTGACTTGTACAGGTTAATGAAAAAACCGTTGCAGCATCTATGCCAATAATAGAGACATTCAAACAAGCCAGAGTCAATATGACATGTGAGATAATGTTGATCTGGCATGGCTCTGCTTTCCACCTGGTTTAGACACAGTGGTGGTGAACTGGATTAGATCAAGTTCATGTATTAGATGTGATTTAGTCCTGGTTTAGTCCTGGTTTAGTCCTGGTTTAGGCCTGGTTTATACAAACCATTACTTACTTGATTCTTACAATACAATACAATACAATACAATACAAGACGGTCTTGTACTAAATGAAGGCATCAGAACTGGGGGGAGGGTCTCGGCACCCTGGTCCTTCATCCAGCCTCCCTGTGTATCACTTTAATGTTCATATAATGACATCCCCTCCAAGTTTGTGTCATGGGCCATCAACAATCATAATTGTAAAGTGATTCATTGAGTGATGTTGTCAACAGGGCCGTAGTGTCAAGAGAAACTGATACCTCCGAAAGAGAATAGGGCTCTCTAATGAATATATCAATAACTACTGACAGGTGAAGGACTGTGAAGGACCGACCAGATTTCAAATAAGCTCTAACACTGCTCGTGGAAGCCGCCATTTGTTGTGTTAGTGGGTCCTGTCAAAATGAGCCAGGAAACAATACAATTAGGACAATTTGGAGGTAGGTTTGTCTAATAATTTGCTTGAAAAAGAGATATATTTTGAGTTCTTTTTGGTAGAAAATTTGCCTGCTTGTCATTAACCAGGAAATTGTGTTATAATTATTTTGGCCAATAATATATGTTTTTCTTCCTCTTGTTAGGTTGTGAGTAACTGGATCCAATTCCAGTAAATATGGGTCTTAAGTAGGGTATATCTTGGATAATGGTCTATTAGTCGCAGGGCAGATGCAGAGACACACAGACAGCCGTTCATTCTCACATTCGTACACAAAAGCAAATTCAGAGTGCTTATTTGGAGTAACCCACAGTAACACGGGGAGGACATACAGATTCTGTAGAGAAAAAAAGAGAGATTGGGAGTCATGGTGTACATCTGAGAATAATATTTAGTCTTTAAAATGCATATGATCCAAAGTTTCTGCTCAAAGCCTCCTTGACTTTCTCCACTATGTTTCCACCAAGGACACAATACTAAATAGGGACCTCAAATTTGCTAGTGCCTGATTTGTCATGTTTGGCCCAGTGTGAGTGTTTGTGTTTGTCTTTCTGTCTGGGTATAATCACCTCCACACTTCCCAATGGAACGGCAGCGATACATCACCCAAATGAGGTCCAGTTGTGCCATGATCCATCACCCGGTGTCTGGTCTAACAGCAAAGGTAATGAGAAAGGAACCTATGCAACATTGATGTGGCAGGCTATGGACAATGGTATCAAAGGTTGACTGTAGAACGGATGACCAGATGTACATAGCTGGTCATTTGCACTGCTGGCCATGTAGTTCATAAGCTATTCTAATATGCACCTCAATCACCATTGTCCCTGGTGAACTTCATACTTCGGTTACTGTGTTGCACCATACATAGGTTACTGTTGCTTTTTATAATATAGTCTACATTTAGTTTTTTAATTTGTGCCAGCATAAAATGGTATGGCATTCACTAAGTTAGTGAGAAATAGCATTCTGATTCTACTGCATTTCTTGCACATACAGAAAAATGTTCAAATACATTTTTGGATCATTTTTAATTTAATTTAATATTTTTTAATATAATCTCTTTTAATATGTTATGGACATGTAATATTGTGAAAAAGAAACTGTGAACAAATAAGATGCTGCAAAAATGTAGATCATGTGTAGAAATGATTTGGTTTGAGGGTTTTGAGTGTTGTGTGTTGGAATATCAGTCCATTTCATTCTGTTTCTTTTTTAATTTATGAATATAGCATTGTATTTCCCAAAGCTAAAGAGGCAAATCTGCATAGTATTTGTCCACACAGCCATCTCTTGTGTCCTCCTGTCATGCTGGCCCGATCCGGGGAATAAAACCCTGGCCGAAATGCAATTAAAGGGGCACTGTGGCGCTCCATTGTCACTTCACACCAGGGCTACCTCTCTCCACTGCCTGCATTAATAGGGTTTCAATTGCCAGCGCCTGCTTCTTAATGGCTGATTTATTTCATTTTAATACCCTTGTCATGAGGTAAGACCTGAGTCGAGGCTACCATAATGGGAGGCCATTTTCCCCTCTTTTCTCCAAAGATCTCCTTTTGTAGACCACAATCCTCTGGACTGAGCCAATACAAGCTTTTGAAAATGGAGGTTGGGGTTTTGTATGATTAGGAATATATAGTTATTCAAGTGCATTCTTAATCCTGGGTTTGATTAGGCTTTTCTGTGTATTGGCATGTTCTCTGGCAGGTCTATGGTTTCCTCCAGATCTCTCCTACCCCCCAAATCAAGTTTATGTTTTGTCCAGAATCCACCTGCTAAAGATAATTTAATTAAATGACCTTGGTTAGAAATGGGACTATAGCTACTTCATTCATATATAGCAGATCCAGTTTAACACTAATTTCACAACATTAGTTGAGTCTTACTGTGAAGTGTGCTGTATAGGGAAATACAAAAAAAAAAAATCCTCATCAAGATCATATTTCAAACTTTGGCACATCAACACATTTGTGATCGTAAGCCATAATGTCGCATAATGAAGAATCATATACATACAAGTGCAGACATATAGAGGTACTGAGTCATCTATATTGCTTACACTTGAGGGTGTGATTAACAAAACGTCATATTATCTGATACCATCTATGCACCATACGTATGCAGTGATGTGTAAAAAAACAGCAAAGATTGTTCCTGTCCTCAATGTCTTTGTCTTCATCTTTCCATCTCAAAGTGTAGGACAATGGCTGTTCCCTGGAGAAGCTCAATTGACTGGAACCTCTGTCATTTAACACACTATTAATTGACTAATGTGCATTACATCGCTATGCTGCATAGGTAGACGAGGACCATGGGGCCTTATCAGAGTGGATTATGGGAAATTAGCTCGAGCGGGCAACACAACACAGGAGGGATTCAGTTTTTTCCCTGAGCATCACGAGAGCTGCACAATCGTCCACGACGCCGCTGATGTAGTTGTTTGTAGATTATTTGTGCAAAGGCGATTATTTTAATCACTTAATTCCGGTATTACGAGACATCTGCTGCAGTAAGCTTGATGTTTCCATTTCCCCAGACAACAGTGTGCAGATGAGGCTCCATCAATATCATTACTCACTACATTGTTTCACTGTATGATTAATGAATAAGCAAAAGACACTGAACAGTCCTAATTCTCCCTAATCAATTACTCATGCTAAGGAGGCCCTATGTTGCAGCACGGCCATTATATAGTTAATTGTAGACTTGAATAGGATGCTTGAAGTCGGCTTACAGTGTGTGGGTGTGATAATAGAGCTAATATCCTGTATGCAAGTGTGGTGCCTACTGTACATTGTTGACGTACAAGCATGCAACACGGTGTTCTGTTAAACCATGAAATTGTATTATGGGTGTTACGCATCTTGCTTTTCCTGGATATCACAGTTGAAAAGATAAACCCATGTAGTCAACAGCATCCCTGTATGCAGCCCCCATTAGCATAAGAAGCTTTGAATGGGAATGTTGGCAAGCATCATCAAAGGGACAGTGGTGAAGGTAAGCTAAGAAGTTCTACAATAATGGACACACTGGGGCTGTGTATATCTATGTATGTTGCTCATCATGATCAATGTTATTTTAATATACACTGTATGGCTTATTAACCCTATGCATAGGAAAGGTTGAATTCCATTTAATTTACAAAGGAATAATTGGCTCTATACTTTCTATAGACTAAACCAGGACCTAAACCGAACCTGATCTACTATTGACTAAGGTCTAAATCTAGATAATTAACTTCAGTTTTATATTGGGTCATCACATAATTTGATTTAGGCCTCCAGAGTGTATAGTGTATTTTGGCCAGAAAGAGGACTCATTCATTCATCTTCTCCCGCTTTTCCCATTGTGGGTGTCTGGAGCCTATCCTAGTAACTATGAGCCTTAGTCAGGGTACACCCTGGACATTAGCTGGTGGTCACAGGGCTGACACAGAGACATACACAGACCATTCACTATCTCATTCATTCAATAGGCACAATTTAGATTGACCAATTCTCTTAACACATGCATGTCTTTGGGCAGTGGGAGGAAGACAGAGTACCTGAAGAGAACCTACGGTAACACGGGGAGGACATGCACACTCACAGAGATCGTAGCTGGCACAAACTGTTCCCCTACTGTCCAATAAATTTTTAGTTCCTAGTTTTATAGCTTTAGCGTTTGCTGGTAAGAAGGCAACAATGCTGTACAGCCCTATGTAAAACAGATTATAATGTCATGTAAATATAGCCAGACAAATAGTTAGACAGGACTGCGTTAAGAAGACACAGACACCCCCAAGACGTCAATAAAATCATTATCTCAATTATGCTCCTGGAGGTGTAACATCGGGTATATCCTGATTACGGAGCTTGAATATATCCATCTGGGCTCGCTCCCCATTCTAAAGGCTCTAATTAGCTTTCTGTCTATAAACTAATCTTTCATTCATCAATCGATTGATTCCCTGTCTTCATTATTACTGGGCTGACATTGTGTTGCTGAGTTGAAAGCCGGCTTGGCCAATCCTGAGCGAAAGGTTAAATGCGTTAAAGGGGTCCGCAGCTCGGCGCAGACGAGCCGCTGTTTGACAGGTTTATAAATGAATGCGCCACGTCCACTTTTCCATCACGGGAAACGCGTTAATACTTAATGTGAAAATAAAACGACTTTACCTTGGTGAGTCCCTAACACGTGGATGGAAACAGCATTTAAAGAACAATATAATAATGTCAAGGTCTAAACCAGGTCTAAACCAAGGAACCATCTTGTTTTATACTAAAGAAATTAACCCTGGATTTTTTGGAGGACATTACATAAAGCTCTGCCAAGCACTGTTCCACTTCATTTTTTTAAGGAAAAATCTATTTTTGTATTTTTTATTTGAAAGAGCCCCTGACTTAATATAGCCCGGGTTTATAATCTGGGTTAGGCTCGACTAGATGTGGTTTGGTTTAGTCCTAATTTAACAATGCCTTTTTCTGCATTACTTAAACCATATTTTATTTCTATAGGCTTAGCGCTTGGTTAGTCCTGATTAAGGTTCATTATTATATATTTCTGCCTATATATTTTTGAGGTGTGAACTCTTTGAGAGGACCACTGTGTTATTGTTATAACCTGTTTCCTGTGCTGAACAAATTCATTCGTTCATGCAAATGTCATATGCACACTATGGAAATGGGAGTGGCTTGGAAATAGAATTGCTATATACTGAAAAGTATGGACTAAATTAATTCAACATGATTTTTTAAAAAACCTAAAAAACCAGTTCAGACATAGACCAGACATACTCCCGAATAAGTATCAAACCCAGTCCAGATTCCATGGTGACTTTGTTTATACACAATCTTCCACCCAACCTCTGCCTATTTCCGAAAACTGCCATGTTCGTTTGTCCGAGTTCGCTTCGATGTTCCTGCCACGCTCCACCCATTGATGCAGCATGTACGACGCCAGTCACGGTTCAAAGCGGAGATTACCTTGGTTTTATTTAGAAGAACCCAGTAAACTTTTTGTACAGTATCGGACTTGGAGGTCGCCGCTGCGCCTGTCAAACTGGGAAAATAAACAGATGCGCTTTTTTGTTTATGGCTGCTTCGAATGATGGATTACAGAACACAGATAGCAGTAATTATCGGAAAACCATTAACATTCCGACACTATCCATACCCTGCGTATCATTCCCTGGACGTGGGATTTTGGATTGTGTGATACGGGAAAAACATATGCGGAATAAGCGCTTGATAAATCCACTTGCCGTGCCCTTAGGTAATTCTACATTTATTTTGATCCTGATTCAATATGTCTGCCTTTTTATGCATAAGGTGTATGGCTTTACAGTAATGCCATGGCTGGATTGTCCCTCTTTCACAGCGTCTCAATAGATAATCTCTGAGTGTGTCTTGGATCTGGTTCAATCTATTAACCATAATGGCATATATTTAGTGCTTTCGAACTTCGCCTTGGGCTTCTGTCACCCTTACACAACATTGGAAGTGGCAGCATGTAAAAGCCGAGTGAATAGCATGCGATTCTTCGTTTATGAGAAGTGAAAAGCGTTTTGTTTACATCAGAGGGAGACCATTTTGTTTGTAATTTTTGTGCAATAGTCGCATAAAGCCTTGTAGGTGGATTCTGAAGCAAACTGGTAAGCCCCAATGGATGGAGTTGACAGCCCTGGTTTTGAATGCATCCAGGCTGTGATTGTGTTCAAAGAATGCATGTATATCTAGGGAAATTTGAAAGACAATCACACAGAATGCACATTTATATAAATCCAATACAATATAGTCTAATCACTGCATTTATACATACACAACACAATGGCCCTTATCTGTTCCATTCATTTTGACCTATTTTACTTCTGAACAAGCTTTGTGAAGTTTTTTGTTTGCTTGTCTGTATTTATTATCCACTTTCTGTTTTATGTAAACACACATTGGCCACTTTATTGGGTAGCTCTTGTACAATGTGGCACCATTTGCACCCAAAGGAAACCACATAGTATGTACATACATCGATTGGCTTGATGTGATAGGCTAATTAACTCACAAGCAGGTAAATCGGTCTTCTGTATCTAAGAAAGGGCCAGTGAGTGTATGTGAGTGTATTTTGTCTACCAGACACCAATTCATTTATTACAGCCATTATGTATACGTGCATATTCATTCATTTTTTGTGTTTTTTTGTGGTATGCAATTAAACAGTTATACAAGAAAAATGCTTCCATATTGAATATTAGATGAAATCAAAACCTCCCCACATTCCTCTTTTGGGCCCTGACCCACCATTTTAAAACCTCTAAGACTAGAGCATGCTGAAGCAGACAAGTAGAAGTAAGTAGTAGAATCTAAAGAGGTCAAATGTAATAAAACACTTCAAACAACTACTAAAACCACAATTACATTGGACGAAATTGAAAAGGGTCACTTTATAGAATGAACTCTATTCATCCCACAAAAACAAACATGGATATGGAAGTCGTTGAGTGCTAATCTAATATAATAACATGTGCAGCTGGTTTAAACCAACGATTTATGACTATGGCTTCAAAAAGTTCAACCAGAAATAACCACATTTACTGTAATTACCACTTTATTATGTACAGCTTCACAGAGCAGCTTACAGTAAATGAGCTAACATGCTTTTTAGGAAGTTAAAATGTCAGTCAATTAGAAGTCTTAAACCCAGGCTCTACCAAACACTACAACACAGTGTAACGGTAGAATGTTTGTAGGTGCTTTTATTCTCCTCTAATGTGTTCAAGAATCAGGAGAAAGTAAAAATTGGTCATAACAAAAGAGACTTTAGCAACATGGTGCATAATACAGATACAACATTTGACCAATTATGTTTTATTTGCCGTCACATTTCTGATATATGTACACACTGGATTGTGAAATTCTTATTGCACATTTATTTCAAATGGCATTTATGTGATTTGTATTTCTATAGAGTCGATGACTACAAAACCCCATGTGGGTCAGTAAAGACTTTACTTTACTACTTTGATCAGGGTCATGTATCATAAAGTATTGAAGCTGCTTTTTACTTCAGTTTCTGACCTCCTCTTCATGCTAATTGCCTATAGTCGTTGTATGATTAGTGGCAACTATTTACAGTAGAGACGTTTTCTAATCAACCTACAGAGTTATGCTACAAATCTGGGAGCAATTACTTCTACACACACGCACGCACACGCGCACACTCACACATAAACGCACACACACGCACACACACACACACAAATGCACGCACACACACACACACACACACACACACACGCACACTCACAAAGCACGTATGTAGCACCAAAACACAGTTAGGAACACATCAATTACCCGAGCCAACCTTTTACATTTAATCTTCTTATTGGATGCCTGTTAATGTTAACCACTTCCTTCCCATGCAGTTTATTTTGCTTTGGTGCGTTGGCCTCTGCTCTTGCTATATGGACCAGATGAGGGGCTACTTCTAAACCAATGCTAGATTACTTATCCTGCCTAAATGACTACTATGTAATTGCACCTGACCACACATGGACTTTTCACACTTCAGATGTCTTCTTTGCGTTACTATGAGATGGTGATGTCATGGTGTATACATGACAGAGGTTGCCCAGCAGAAGATGATTAGTTTCCATTGTGAGTCAGTGAGAAACAGACAGATGATCTTCGAGATGTGAAGCTCTTTTGAAAGGATGCCCAGATATTTTTAAAGAATGTATGCAGCACCTTCAGAGACTAATAACAGCAGTCTGAAAGGCATGTCACAACAACAAATATGACATACAGACTAAAACTGAAACACACAAACAATGAAAGCTCACACTGTTCACTGTATTATTAGTTTTAACTTGCCCTACAGAGCCACCGTAACAAACGTTAGAACCTTTGGAAAGCTTAATCTTCCAGCCTGCCACAATCACTTTCATTTATAACCTAAAATAGCCGTGAAAGGCTGCCAGGACTGTCAGAGTAGTATGCAGACATTTTTGGGAAAGCTTAATCGTGCAACCTGGTATAGAGTCAGTATAATAGTGTTCCCAGTCTCTACACATTCAAAACACAAAAGTTCCCACCATTTTTCACAGTCCTCCGCTGCTCAATCCTGCGGTTCAACATTTTCCTTTTCTAATTACGTAATCAATGGCCTTTAAAGGTACAAGCAAATCACGGCCGGGGCAAGCCGCTGACCCTCCTCGCCAACCTCTGAGGCTTATAAAAACTAGATTTGTACCAATCAGGGGGAGCGGACGCTTGACTGGGAGCCGCGGAC
Organism: Philypnodon macrostomus; assembly: GCA_036025475.1. Taxonomy (NCBI): domain Eukaryota; kingdom Metazoa; phylum Chordata; class Actinopteri; order Gobiiformes; family Eleotridae; genus Philypnodon; species Philypnodon macrostomus. The sequence continues at coordinate 5,384 of JAVQKC010149709.1, read as the reverse complement.
AGAGAGTCAGGACCTCTAATTAGGACGCCTAACCTCGTACTGACAGACAGATTTGTTCTTGCCTTGCTCGGTGTTTTGCCAAGATCTGCTGGGACCTCCCCCGATCAGCAGATATGCATCAAGAACTACCAGCATCCCCTTCAATGGTGTTCATTAACTGACTTATTCAAACAAAACACAATCAAACCCCAAAAGTGGCTCTAGTGCTCAATCTAAACAATAGAAATAATTGGTCTTTTCCTCCTCATTTCACCTCAAAGACCAAATAATATACAGAGGAATATTAGCTGTGACCAAAGAAAGAAACACAATTCAACCTGGAGAGACTTACAAGAAACAAATAGGCATTAGAGATGATTTATTGAGAAAGTTAAAATACACATTTGGAGTGGGTAGGCGCTCGCCCTTCAACCAGAGGGTTGGTGGAGTGCACACTGTCGTTGTGTCCCTGGGCAAGACACTTAACCCAAATTGCCTGTGAATGAATATCGTTGTGTTATTGGTGTTTGGTGGTGGTCGGAGGGGCCGTAGGCGCAAACTGGCAGCCACGCTTCCGTCATTGTGGCCCAGGGCAGCTGTGGCTACATAGTAGCTTACCACCATCAGGTGTGACTGTAGAGTGAATGAATAGTACAAAAATATGTAAAGCGCTTTGGGTGTCTTGAAAAGCGCTATATAAAATGGAAGTTAATAATAATAATAATATATGCTGAACCTGTATGAGTAAAAAGTCTTCTGCCTGTGACACTGGTGGCGGCTTGAGATGACCAGTTGAAGAGAGTAGAAGAAGAAGAAGGCAAAGTGAGAGGCAGAAGGGATGATGCAGATGAGTGGTGGTGATGGGGTGGAGGAGGGTGGTGATGGGGTGGAGGAGGGTGGTGATAGGGTAACGGTTTAGGTGTGGTTAAATGGGTGGTTAAAAAGCAGTCGGCTGAGCAGAGATAGGCTGGAGGGGAGCAGGGAGGAGCTCCAGGTGACAGGTAGAGTGTGTGTTCATTTGTATACCTTAAAATAGGATCATTGTGTTTCCATCAAGGGCCGGCAGCAGGTGGTAAAATAAGTATAGTATAAGAAGTGTAAGGCTTTTCTTTATAAGTTGTGCTGATATTTTTTTGACCAGTTGGGTGATTTAACTTTTGTAAATAGGTAAATCTTCAAAATGAATGGTCTTCATTGTCCGATCAGTGCTTCCTATTAGGCATCTCTGGTATTTTCCAAACATCTGTCTTTGATTATTCTCAGCAGGGGCTGCCACAATGCTTCCATGAGATAGCATCAGCTGCCTCCAATGATGCAGCCAGGGACAGGCAACGCAGACAGGATGCAGATGAAAACACACACACGCCATCTCTCACTGGTCTGTATACACAATAACACACACATACACACCACACAAGCTAAGACAAAAGGCCAAGAGGCACAGAGCAGGAGAATGGCCTGCAGTGGCTCTTCAGGGCTTCCTGTCTATTTTAAAACCCTCGAGGCCACAGATACTTCCCATGGCTGGTCACGCTCATGCAAACCATTTCACAAAACAGACCCAGCCTTTTTAATGTCATACATAACCTCCAACCTGCTAACTCCATTTTCTGAAAGTCAAGTTATTTATAATGGCAGCTCCTTTTATTTTTTGAAACATCAGTTATAAATGCAGAAAAAACACATGTATCGTAAGTACATTCTGGGCATAAGTGAAGCTGCTGGAAAAAGCTTAGAAATGTATCTCCCTGCATTTTTATTATTTCCCCTTTTTAGCATCTCCTCAATTCCACTTTATTCCCAACTTAAAGGTGTAGTTGTTAAGTTTGCTAAAGAAAAACCAAAAGCCTTATCTGACCCTGTTCTATGATGTAAAGTAGGTAATCCATCTGGCCAATCCAACAGTCCATTTAAGTGAACTGTCTAAACTGAGTAAAATACACTACAGTAGGTCTATTAATAACAACGACTCATTGCTTGCTCTAAATAATCATTCGGTCACACTTTATTTTACATAGCCCTTAACTACATTGTATATACCTCATTAAGTACAATGTAATACACTGTGTATTGTACATACAGAATGGTTAAGGTCAGGGTTGGGGTTAGGTACAATGTAGTTACCTGTGTAAACAATCATTGTAATGTCACGACAAACAACAATATACAGTATACAGAGACCAATGTATGGCATGAGGTATTGTTGCCCCATGGAGACTTTGGGTTGTAGGCAGGGGTTCGATGTAGCCTTCTCCAGTCTAAGCAGGTGCGCCATTGTGGAGTGTGGTGGTCTAAACATAACCCCTTTACCCGCTGACATTTAGCAGACACACACACATCCCGATCCCCCGCTGCATGGCTGACAAATATTGAAAGGCAACATACGTGAAGAGAATTCATTTACTTAGTGCACTGCCATGACAGCGCACAACAAGCTGAGAGGTCAGGGGGGAACATGGGAAAACGTGGGGATGTAAGGATTAAAATGAACTTACAATGTGTGTCATATACTGTAATAATAAATAATTTGATTTACATACCTTATTCAATCAGTCTACAGCTGGTGGCAGTAAGCTTTGTACAGAGGGTGATTCGGGTGTCTTGCCCATGGACACAACAACAGTATGACCCAGCCGGGAATTGACCCACCTCCTGATTAGTGGGAAACTCCGTCCTCACCCGCTGTTGCCCCTAATGTTGCATTGTAAAGACACAAATTGTGGACAAACTGCACACTTTTCCAGCCAAACCGAGACATCATTTTGCAGTGTACATGCATAAATGTGCCACAGTGTGTGCATGAGATAATGTAAAGGTGAATAGTTGAAATAAGGCAGCCAATGAATAAATACATCTCAATGTGTTGGCACCTGTTAGAAGATCTAGTATCTTAGATCAACTGGATCTTGCTTACCCATCCAAGATAAATAATAAAGCAGAGTTCATACATCTAGCTGGCAATTAAAAGTTTGTTATTGGTCTTAAATAGTGCTTAATTAGACCAATGCCCTCAGCCAAGCACCCTTTCCCTACACCTAAAGTAAACAGGAAAAAATCAGCTTAATTGCCAATGTTCTTTTTGTGTTGGGATGGTTTGGGAGGGCTACTGAGAGGTAATTGACCTCTGTGAAACAAATGGATTCTCAGGGGAATAGGGCCCTCAAATGGATGTTTGAACGCAAACAGTCCATTCACAATAAACACTATAGTGCAAAGCCATATAGGCCCCGGTCCATGCAGAAATCCCATCAAATCAAATTGGAGAATCTGACAATATAGTTACTATAACAAATTGGACAGAATGTGAATTGTAAATTACATACCATTAAGGCATACTGTTTCATTGGTTGCTCATCTGATTAAAAATATAGGGCTACTCATTGTGTGGCTTATTGCTTTTGTTTTAACTATATTAAAGGGACCCTATTATCCTTCTATAAGCTAGAACAAACCATCTACTGCTTACATTGGCACCTATCTGATCTTTGTCAGCAGAGAGAAAGAAACACAATTGAACAAAATGACTTAAAAAAAGGTTTAAAAAGATTATGGTGAATTTTATGTAAAAAAGTATTGACCTGTGGTCCCGGGTGAAATTCTATCAAATCAAATCAAATCACACAATCTGACATTTTCACTAAGCAGAGCTCTCTGTGCCGGTTACACTACAATAACAAATGGACTAACGGGACAAATTGAAATGAAAGTTGTAAATGAAGCTCAGAGTTAGATCAGTTGGATCACAGACAGAGAGGTTGAAGATTAGTGGTTAGGTGAAAATGTTTGTTTTCACACTTCAAAGTTCCCAGCGTGTTCGTGTGTGCGTGTGTGTGTGGTGTGTGTATGTGTGTGTGTGTGTGTGTGTGTGGTGCGTGTGTGTGTGTTTAAGATCAACAGAGCTTGTGATGAACAACCTGCTCCATGCTGGAAATACATGTAGCAAAGCACTGACTGGGGAGTATTGAATTACATCTACCCTGAATCGGGAGCTGTTCAGAAACACACTAGAACTCAATGCCTTGTTCAAAAGATGGCACTTTGATACAGACTTCTCACGACCTTGATACAAGACACAAATCCAGATGTTTTATCTGTGAAAGCTGCTGAATAAGTGAAGAAATGAGCCTCCACAGCTTTTTACACTTTTCCAAGAATAATGTTACAAAAGTGTTTATGAATTATTTTAGCTAACATCAACTTTTAGGGCTTTTTTACTGTTTTAATGTTTCTTCCCCAAAGTGTGTACTCACAGTTTAGCACATAATATCAAACATAATAATTTGAAGCCCCCACAATTATTTATATTTATATTTATATTTATATTTAAAAAAATCTTGATTTATTTTATCAACATTTTTTGACTGCCCTTATTTTTTACTTTGTACCTTTGATATTTAGTGTCTGTTTTCTGTTATGTTTCCAAGCTTAACACAATTCCCATTCTCTGTATGTGCAGTAAATTTGCCATAACAGATAGATAAAGGAGACCGTGAACCATATACTTTACTTACTGGCTTTCTAGTTAACAGAATGTGTCTTTAGTGTGGCAAAAATGCATTGATATAGCATTAAGTACAGTAGGCTATATTCTGATGATATGCATTGAGTAGAATAAAAGGCAAACTGTCAATTGTCTCTCTTTGCATCCCTGTAATCATAATTGTGTATACATGTTTGCAGTGCTGAAGTCATGCAGCCTTTAATTGAAGCTGTCAGATCCTCTAAGGCTGCTTGTCTGAAAAATAAGGGAATAAATCTGATGACCAATAGATGGCAGTATTTCCCAGAATATGTGTCATTGACTGGGTTTGCAGCACTTATTCCCAGCCTCCCGTGCTATGTCTGGAGAGAAAAAAAGACTCTTTTGAGAACTTGTAAAGGAATATCTGAGGAGTTTATTAATATCCAATCCTTTGTTTCATCTTTATATGTCTCTTTGTGATATTGGCCTCTCCCAGCTGGATTGAACACTGCTGCTGGCCTTGGTGTTTTCAAACATAAAAGAGCTGTAAATGTTGACAAAATGATTAGTTATTTACTGGGAATTGAGTTTTTACTGTCCACATGTGAATGCCAAATATTGTTCGTAAATAAAAACAGATTTCTAAAGCCGTGGTGGCATCCTCTTAACATTCTGAAAGTTGAAAAAGGGCATCCTCTTAACAGTCACATGACTTGGTAATATGCATCAATCTGCTGACACATTTATGCATGCTCTTCAATGTTGTGTATTTAGGATGCAGCTGCTCCCATGTTAACAGCTCATATCAAATCTTAATAAACAAGTCGCACCAAATGTTTCATCAGCTGTGCCAAGTGTCCCAAAGTTTGACGATTTTATGGAACAAATGCACAATCCTGATTAAAAGTGGGGGAAAAGGAAAAAGTTTTGACAGTAAAAAAAT
>JAVQKC010149699.1:0-14874 GCA_036025475.1 Philypnodon macrostomus | reverse complement strand
TGGTGAAGGTTTGGGGTGAATGTGGTGTGAGCCTGGTGGAGACAGAGGCTGGTGAAGGTTTGGGGTGAATGTGGTGTGAGCCATGCTCCTGATTCACTACAGGTGTGAGTCTGAATGAGACAAGGGTCTATCAGAGCCTGAGGGCCTGTGACAGAGACATGCACCAGGACATATCTTTGACCAATAGGACAACGGAACTGCAGTAACACTGTTTAAACTGAAGGAGGGTCATTTACCATGAACTGCCTTCTGCATTGTAAATAAAACTGTGTCTGGGTAATATTACTAAATGTACTTTCTGTTTGATTTCATTTACCATCAGTACCATCAGTACACTTCCTGGACCTCACCTAGGAAGTCGTCTGAAGACAGTGTCTCGAAGTCCCAGACCTGAAGCACCAGAATGGCAGGGAGCTTCTGCTCAGTTTTATCCAGAGAGTAAATGTGCTCTCGATGCTGCACCACTATCACCTGGGACACAAGTCGAGGGTGATCATGACTGATATAACTACAATAATAAAAATCCATTCATAACACTCATTCATTGTGCAGTACCTTCTCAGCCGGGAGGTAGTTGAAGGGGAACACGAAGCGCCAGTTGAAGTTGCCCTCTCCGGTCAGAGAGTTGTAGTGGACATCAGTCTCCTGACGATCATCCTCTAAACCTTTCAACCACCTGAGAGACAGCTCGTTAAAGCTCTAATAACTAAGAAAGATATTTACATCAGCAGGCACAGTATGCTTGCAATGCCCACTTAATAGTCTCATTACGATATATTTGTTTCTCCTGACCCTTTGACGTAGATATCGCTCGACTGTTGACCAGTGAGGAAGCTGGTGTCTTCAAGTATAACGTCTTCAGTGTTCCAGATGACGATTCGTAGTTCATGTCTACAGGTTATATACAAATATTTCAGTATTGTTCTTATATAAAGCTGGTACATTTACAGACAGGCATAACTGACCCTTTAGGTTTTCGAGGTGATATGTCCACTGGAGGTCCAGGATGGGGCAAGTCCATTGGGAACATGTCCACCCACATCTTAAGTTGGCCCTAAGCATGTAATAAAATATACATCAATAGACTGGCCACTTTATTAGGAAGACCTTGTACCTTTCTGCAGACCTTGATGTAATTATCTGAGCTAATGTTGACATTTTATTATCTTAAATCAGTCTCTGACCTTTGGAATCAACAGGGGATTTTTGCCCACTAAACCGCCACTCACTGGACATTGTAGTTTTATTGTAGCTATTCTCTGTAAACCCTCAATATGGCTGTATTTAAAAACCCAGCAGATCATCAGTTTGTCGTACCTGGTCCATGCCGGGTCGAGACTTGTGGTACAAGGTCCTACTTTCGATGTGTTCAGGGACCAAGCCATAGCCCATGATTTCAGACCAGTGGTGAAGGACCTTTAGTGACAGCTGCTCGTAACACTCCTGTGGCTGATCTGTTCAAAATGTATTTCAAAAGATATACTTCATCCTCTGCACCAACTCACTTCATGTTCTCTTTCACTACATCCATAAAACTTCTCTTTGGGCTTCCTCTAGGCCTACCCTCCTCCTACACATATATTCACTATCACTCCTCTGTGCATGTCCCATATATTCACTATCACTCCTCTGTGCATGTCCCATATATTCACTATCACTCCTCTGTACACGTCCCATATATTCACTATCACTCCTCTGTACACGTCCCATATATTCACTATCCCTTCTCTGTACACGTCCCATATATTCACTATCACTCCTCTGTACACGTCCCATATATTCACTGTCCCTCCTCTGTACGTGTCCCATATATTCACTGTCCCTCCTCTGTACACGTCCCATATATTCACTGTCCCTCCTCTGTACACATCTAAACCATCTCAATCTGACTTTACTTCCAGAAACACAATATACTTCCTGAATCCTGATCCTCTCCACCCTCGTCATAAACAAAGACCCTCCACATCTTAAGCTCTCCAAACAATCACCATAATACATTGTTTAATCAAAATAATAAAAAACAAAACAAAATAAACAATATGAAGTATTTGAAGTCTTGTACCATCGACCATGAAGCAGGTTGCCCCGGTGAAACTTTGGTTCCCAACAGTAATCTGTCCAGGCTCACAATGAGGACCGTCCAGACCGTTCTCTCTGCACATCTTGGCCAGGATCTCAGATGGTTTCAGGCAGTCCCTCCAGGCGTTATAACCTTTCCTGTCCATAGAATGAAGCAAACATATGGTACGGTTGTAATCCAGAAGTGCTGAGATGAAGTTAAATAAAGGTTGTTTGTCTGATGCTTAAGCCTGTTCCCGGCAACAATGGGATACACTGTTGACACTGGCCAATTAGATACAGAGACTTGCAATGACTATGGCCAGTTTAGATTTGTCAATTCACCAATACACACGATACACAGATAGTGGAAGGAAGCCACAGAGAACCCGCAGTAACACAGGGAGAACATGCAGACTATAGAGAGATATTGTAACTAGAATCCACCATTTAAAAAGTGGGCCACAATAGAACAATAATGAGTCAACGGTCGGCTAAATCTAACCAGTTAAGAAACTTATATGGTAAAAATATAATATCACAATGAATAAATCCCAGATTAGCAGATCATCATAACTTCACATCATGATTAGATTTTTATTTACTTACACACAGTACTCAGCGGGCAGTCCGCAGGTGCCTCTGTGTCGACTGTAGAACCTGTTCTCCAGATCGATGCGTGTCTCTCCCATCAGGTCATCTCCTCCAACCAGGTCATAGTCATAGATCAACACTGTCAGCAGAGAGTCCTGAGGAAACCGCACCTGGATCTCAAAGGATCTGAAGAAATAAATGAAATGACCTTTAATCACAACAGAAGATACTTTTTATTTGAAGGGCCAATCTACCCTATAAAATACCTCTGTGCCTCAGAATGCAGCCCACTGATAAAGACATTAAACATACACATACTGCAGATATAAATTGAGCAAGACTATTGGACAAAAGTTAATTGGTTCATATTATGTCTTTTTTGAAGCTATTAAATTATTTTTGTATATTTTATAACTTTGAGGATAAGGGGGATAATTCTGTCTGTTCTTTACCACGCCCACTTCACTACTACACACAAACAATGGAAAGCAGTTGCCAGGTAGAAAGTTGAAAGACAGCATTTGCAGTTCCTGAGAAGGTCAGCATACAGGATTCTTCAAATGTATATGAATAAAACTAAATACATACAAATCTGAGAATGATTTTGAGTTTGATGAAACCACATTCATTTAAAGGGGCTCTATGTTAACTTTTCTGGGCTTTTTACTTTATGTTTTAAGGTTGTTTCCTCAAACTCAAAATCATCCTCTGAGTTGGATGTATTTAGTTGTATTCAGTTTTATTTGAAGAATCCTGTACGCTGACCTTCTCGGGAACTGCAAATGCTGTGTTTCAACGTTCTACCTGGCAACCTCTTTCAGAGAGCCACCTTTAAATGATTTTACGGTACCTTCCAAAAACAGGGTTGAGTTGTTTGGGAATGTAGTTATCTCTGTCTTTGATTTCATGTTTGCCAAGACGAAGAACGATGTACGGGTCTGCTTTACCATCAGGATCGGCTGGGTGAAGGTTGGAGGCCTATGATCAACAGAAAAAGTAAATGTGGGTAGAAACTTGTGGAGACATTGACATAGATTATCTCTTTATTGGGGCACTTGTTAGTGGGTGGAATATATTAGGCAGCAAGTGAACAATTGGTCCTCAAAGTTGAGCAAGATCTTGTGTGGTCACAGTGGTCAGTATCTATCAAAATGGTCCAAGGAATGAACACCATTATATACAGTAACTTCTAATGTATATATATATATATATCTAAAAACTTACAGAGACAACGTAGACCCGAATAAGGACTTGTATTGAGTTGTTTTGAGGGATTCCTCGACTGACTTTGAAAAACCCCGGGTCAAGATCATCGTCTTCATCTTCGGCCTCGGGTGCTTTATACAGACAAAAACGACCCTGTAGATACATAAGAAACAACTAATCATTCTCTCACAGCAGCTAACTTCAATCCTCTTTCACTACATCTCCTTTGGTCTTCCTCTAGACCTCACATCCTTATACCGATATACACTATTGAATTTAGAATGTTCCTGAAATGCAATATAACCGTTACATCAACATTTTAGATTTTCAAGTAAAATATACTTGTTTTTTTTCACTATCCCTCCGACACATCTGACATTTTACTGAATCTCCAAACTTATCTTACCTTGAATTTTCCAACAAATCTTTCATCTCCGTCCTCCTCGTTGGCTTTCCCTCTGTACAGCTCAAATGTGTTCACCCAATCGTTGAAATGTCCAAACTCTGACTCCAGGTCCCTGTTGAACAGCTACAGAAATAGGATGTCATTAAAGATGCAGTACCTGATATTTTGACTTTGTAATTGAGTAAAAATAATGACTCAGTCAAGACCACAGTTTAACAGAAGTTGTCTGAGAAAAAAATAGACTTTGAGGTCCTCTGTGGGATTATCTAGAAGGGAAGGAAATGTTTAACCAATCACACGCTTCCACAGAACAGGAACCCCCTGATTGGTTGATACAGCCATTATCTATTCAGAACTAGAATCTATCAGGAACAATGTGAGGGAGCAGATATTCACAGATATTTAATTTTTTTAGTTTAGCCAGGTCCAGAACGATGTCACACTTTTGTCTGTGAACGCGTACGGGGCAATGTGTGCTTCATGTGAGAGACAGGCTGAGGGTAAAGGACAGGAGTGCATTCATTAAAAAAAAATCACAAAATCAGGTAATTCAGCTTTAACAAGTACATTTGTATCGTCCGTGTTTTGTGGGGTTACCTGAAGTGTGGCAAGTTTACTATGAAATATTTGATCTTTTCCTCCTTTGGATTTCTGTCCCACTAAAAAGAGAAGAACCCATATATAAACATATGTAACAATACATTTACATGCTAATACAAATATATCAAGCCAACGTTTAGAGAGAAAACTGTAAAAGCTGTGATAGTGTCAAGAGCTAAAGTCTACCCATGTCTTCAGTAATCCAGTCACAATCAAAAAAGTATTTTGTAGAGACATTGAACCACCCAATTCAGCAATTGAACAACACTGATATGCTCTTACCAAGGGAGTCTATTCCTTCACTGAGTAGCGCTTGGTACGGGGTAGCTGCAAGAAATCAATATGTGTTTTATCAAGAAGATTGAGGTTGTGTGTGTAGTGTGCATATCTGAATGTGCCATAGTATTATCAAAGTCTCTAGGTACTCACATCAGTGTATTCAAATCTGTGAAAAAATACTGAAAACCTACTCTTTTGAAACAGCGGGGCAAAGGAGGCACCGTCCTTCTGTGTAGCCTGTAATGCAGATAAATATATAAATATAAAATGTATCTGAACCTGTTCTATGAGGTTAATCTGTCATAATTATTATTTCTCCCTCCCCTGGCCTCTACAGACTGCAGACAACCTACTTAAGCTCATAGCTCAAGGTCAGATAGTCAACTTTGCAAACTGCACATTTAAATCATCTTCAGTAAACATTTGTTAATGGTGTATCTTACCAGTTTATCAACAGAGGCGTAGTACTTGGACCACCAGTCGATCACGCTCTCGGCCGACTCATCTGCAATAGTCCTCCTCCTTCTCCGAGTGGAACGAAAACCGCCAGTACCAGTGCCTTTGGCCTAGGAAATAAATGTAGTCATTAGGGCAAGAATATTAGTGTCATGACACCATACATATTGATATATCACAATACATGTCGCAAGGGTAATGTATTGCAATTAACTGTAATTATTCAAGAAGACCACTAAATAAATCCATATTATACATACGTTTTTTTTTTCAAATAAGCATCAAAATCACAGTAAAATGTAATGTCAATACAGTGCTTGATTTTACAAAATATTTTTCATTTAAAAAAAAAAAGATACAGCACCTTTTTTTCCTTGGATTTTGTATCAGGTTTGGTGGTTGGTGGCTGTTCCTCTTCAATAGTCACTGAAACATCCTGACTTGAGGTACTAACGGAGGGAAATGACTGCTGGCTTACATCTAGATTATAAAATATAGATTTCATGCATTTATGTTATTTATTTTTTATGTTTATTTTGCACTGGCCACTTTATTAGGTAGACCTTGATACCTAATAAAGTGGCACCCGGTGTGGTCTTCTGCTGCCGTAGCACACCTGCTTTAGGTCTCGTACTATTTTGTGTTCATATGTACAAATCTACTGACGACTCGATGTGATGTAATATGCTGATTTGAGGTCAGAAGCAGGTAAAAAGATCTACCTAAAAATTGGCCAGTGAGTATTTTGTGGTGAGAACCCACAGTAACACAGAGAGGACATGCTCACCTTCAGAAGATGGTGGGTTGACTGATATAGGTTTAGGAGGTAGTTTGGGGACAGTGCCAACTTGAGCAGGAGCAATGGGAGGCGGGGCATATGTATAGGATTTTAGATTCAGGACACTGTGACTTCCAACCAGTGTGCTTCGCCCAAAGGCTCTCCAGTCAACTACAGTGATGGACAGATGAGGGTGGATGTGTTCATTCTCAGGTAACTCCTACAAAAGAGTTACATTTTTTTTTAAATATTTGTGGGTATAGTTTGGTAAGCTACACACTATTGTTTTGGCAGAATTTTACAGATACTTAATTAACTTACAATCGTTTAAATGCCAGTGCTCATTTTAAAACCAGTAACAATATTTAGCACATAGAATATAATTATTTTTAGTTACCATATCAAATCTGAGATGGCTAATAACTTCTCAATGGCTAGTGAGCAAAAAAGTGAAATGTCAATCCCTGGTTATATACAGCGCAACCGTCCCCGCCCCCCTCTGGTTCCAGAAGTAAAAATCCCATTCATTTTTGTCATAGACTTTTTGTTTAAAAGGTCAATGGAGGCTAATCAGCTATGTGGTAACTCTACTATTATTGCACGCTACTAGTACTCTTGACTATCTTAGCGAGTCTAACGATCCAAAGCATTTCATTGCATTGTTAACCTTGTGTTGAACCTGCATATGACAAATAAACAAAAGTTGAAAGTTGAACTCAAAAGGTCTATGGCCAAAAATGAATTGTGCTGTTCATACCAGCTCAATGACGTCAAGCAGTGTTGGAAAGTTTGGGTTCGACTTGTACTTTGGGATGACAGAAGATCGCAATGTTTGGCCTGCACACTCTATGAAGACCTGGAAAAATGTAATTGTAGTTAATGTTCGAAATGATTCATTTTTTTGTAGTTTTTTTAATAGGAGATCAGATAAAAATGTACTATCATAAGGTTTACCTGTGGGCGGTCCACTGACAGCAGCTGAACCTTTTTTAATTCCCGAAGACCCCAAAATAAAACCTGGTAAAGCATGCAATAGGAACAAGGTTAGTATGGATAAACATACAGAATTGAAATTTAAATTGTTGTTATTTGCAACCAGAGGGTTTTTTTATGACAGTTAATTTGGTAATACACAGATCTACTGGTTGTTGATTTACTGAGATCTGCGAAGTGAAGTTTGCATGCTACTGTTAGGGTGTGGATTAAACAAAAACCACACCCAAAAAGCAATATTGACAGATGATTATAAAAGTGTTAAAGGGCCCCACCACACAAACACAGTCAAGCAGAAAGTCAAACCTCGAGCCTGTACGTGCTGAGGACTGGTCTGATGTTTGGAGGAACTGTAAAAATGCCTCTTTCTTCCTCTTCTAAACGAGGAAGACTCCACACTCCGGACTCTGGGATCTACAACCATTGTGTTCAGAAAGTTACTGACTTATTTTTTAGTATTAAGCATTTATATTATTATGTGCACTTTTAAAGGGGGACTATGTTTTGTTCATATTTCTTAGCTTCCTCCTTATATATGGGAAAATGCAAGGAACCATAACCTCAAAAATGTCAGGTCTGCATAATCGCTATTTCTTTGAGCAATTCTCTAAACAGATAAAACAATTTGTCTTTCTTTCAAGACGTGACATAAATCGAGACTTCCAGGGTCAGTGGTTTTATTCTTGCAAGGCTGGGGGGGGGGGCTTCATTCACCCCACATCAACTAATTCACTGATCACATCGGCTCATAAGGTGTTTAATCAAGGTAAAACAAATGTTCCTCATAGTTCCTCATTCTCATACATTGGCATTCTTACCTCCAGTAGTTCAAAAGCAGCGAGCAGGTCTCCTCCATTCAGGTTTCCAAAGTGAAGGGGGTGATATTGTAAAGATGGGGGTACGTACTGGTCAGAGGCTTGCTGGACATTTGGAACCACCACGGTGGACCCTAGGTATTCTGCTTTACCCTGGACATAATATGACATTAAATTATAGAGCCCCAAGCTTCCAGGGCCCTATAAATGAAGCCTAAAATGAAAATGTCCTGGTAATTATGAAACTTAATTTGGTAAAAAAACACCTAGCCAGTTTCCCCATTTTTCTGTCTGGTTGAACTGAGAAATCATGAGAATTTTTAGGTAGCGCCAAATACAGAGGGCCCCCTGCCCATATTTCACCTTGAGCCCCCAAACCTCTAAATCCGCCACTGGGTAGAAGGAGGTTAGAGCTGCCAGAGAAGAGGCCTAGATGAAGAAAGAGGAGTTCTATGGATGTAGATGGCTGTACTTACCAGTGCATCATCGTCATAAACCTCAATAAAGACACATGGAGGCTCTTGTTTAATGAACTGCAGGCTTCCCCCCAACATCATCCTGCTCATCTGTAAACACTGGTTCCACGAAGGACTGAGAGTTTGGCTGATAATCTGACAAAATTCATAGAAGTGAAACATGCAGTTGAACATTCCATTGAGAAATAAAGACAATGGCTTACATACAGTATACATACATTAGTGTTCTGGCTGTGTGAGACATAGGTGACTCTAGCAAAAGGGTCGGAGAGGCCAGTAGTATCCGCAGCTATAAGACCTCTGGCTTGATACATGTGGCATCTCAATTGGAACCTATGCTGTTCTAGAGAGCACAAAGAAATGACAATCTGATAATTAGTCTGTTGTCAAAATCATTGTTCACCAATTAAATTCATGTCCACTTTTACTATATCCATAATCTAGTTCTGACTGGTAACTATAACCTCGTTCTACCCATATATTTACTACCAAACCATCTCAATCTGGACACATCTGACTCATGAAATATGTCCCTCTCATGTACTCATTCTTGATCCTATTCCTCCTCGTCCTCAACAAGAGAACAGAAACATTGTATTTGATCACTGTAGTGTATCCTGCCTAAGGCCCATAGTTGCTGTAGAATATCTATGCTGCGTGGTTTTCACTAACAAATCAAAATAGACAGAACGAAACTGGTGAACTAAATCTTTATCTCACCTGAGCACTGCAGATGTAGAGGTGGGTTTCTGGGGCTGACTTCTTTCATCGTTGAGGTGAATCCCTCAGGCAGGTTGTTGAGCATGTAAGCAGCCTCTGAGATGAGCCCGAACCACAGGTAAACATCTATCTTCGCCTGGACCGACAGACCTGGGCCACGCTTACCTGGAGGCTACAGTACATGAGGTCAATAGAAAACATTTTACATATACATTAAAACATATGTTGAGATATCACTTAAGACATTTCACTATTTCATGAAATGTAATGTCATTTGATGGCTCAGGCCAAAGGTGTGGTATGGCAGTCTGTTCCCAGAGTGTGGCAGTAAAGAATGAACACTGTACTAAGTAGTAAATGCTTTGAGTGTCGTGTCATTTCTACCTTCAGGAACAGCGTTAGAATTTTGCCGCAGTGGACTCCTCTGGCCTCTTTGTCATCAGAGTACAGTATATCTCTGGCTCTGACCCGAGCGTAGGCAATGCGTTTGTTGTTACTGAGCAGCCAGATAAACACATCAGGTACTGTGTGCTGAGGCTAAATGGGGACAAGGCAGTTTAGGACCAGGGCAGTGTTAGAGTCTAGAGTAAAGGATGTAACTGTACCTCCTCAACGAGAAAGCGCAGTTTTTGTGAAAGTTTCCGTGATTCTTTTATTGTGTCTTTGATGGACATAGCATTCTTCATTCTTTCAGTGAGTGACTTGGTTTCTTCTATCATACTTTGCTGCAACACATAGATGTAATGTTGAATAAATGCTAATGAATATGTAGTAAAAAGCAAAAATATATTGGATTTGAATTTTATGAATATTTTTTGGGCTCACCAACTCCTGTTTGCACATGGTGAGGCGTTTCTTGTCCAAGAGAGTCAGATAGTTGGACTTGACCTCAGTTTTGAACATGGCGTCTGTTGAAGCTATGAACTCCCTGTAAAAAAGAAAAAAAATTTGATCAGTGTACATTGTAATAATAACTCTGTTATGAACAGTTGCTTAGCAGATACCTGGCAGAAATGCAAAATTCTGCGAGGACCATTTTGAGATCAAATTCTGCTCCTGGATCAGATTTTCTGTGAAGCTTGGTGACAGTGTCCAAGCCCTCCTCCTATGGAGAAATCATATTATAGTTATCAACTGTGTTTACAAAGATTTTCCATCAATATATAATGGCTACAACAGACAATATATGGTCAACAGTATATGCCCTTTGTCTCAGACTCCTATGATTATACAGTTGCTGAAATTACATTATATTATTTTGACAGTAAAATGATCTGATCAAATTCTGTATTTTGGACATAATATCACTTATACAAAAATTTAATTTTTTTTTTCCCTTACAAATTGAACACTTATATTCTCCAGCATGTTAGAGGTGTAGAGTCGATAGGCCCTGTTCTCCCATTGACTGATGAGATGAATACATGGCTTCTGTTTCTCCAAAGGAAGATACATGTAGTACCTACAAGTACACATATAAAAAAATTATATATTCATCTTCTCAAGGCAACTAAGGACGTTAGGCAGTGTGTACCCTGTACCAGTTGATCACAGGGCTGACTTAGAGGCATACATAGACACCTAATGCACATTAATTCCCTTTGGGCAATTTAGATTCTCAAATTTCAAGTCACCCAAAGAAACAACACTCACAGTGGAAGAACATACAGACTTCACTTTATTTTAATTATACAACCAAATTATATTAATCTAAGAACCCCAACCTGTTGCCTTCGACTAGGTGTGGTTTTTCGGGGGTTGTTGCAGACTTGGGTGGCCTGGTTGGGTCTGATTGGTCGCTCTGAAGCAGTGGGGACAGGGAGCTGCTGGTAGTGGAGCCCAACAGGTCAGTACCATCCGGGACATTCAGAGCTTTCCTCCTGTGACTCAGAGCAGGACTGGGCAAGAAGGTCGAGGGAGCAGAGGCCGAATCAAAGACGTTACCGTAGTTACCTAGCAAGGACACACAATACTTTAATATAACATTAAAACATGTTTTTTTAAGAATTGTAGTATTTGCCCAATATCAAAATCATAAGAAATTACTGCAATATATCCTTATAAAATACTATCACCTGGTTCTACATAAATACCCCACTTTTCACAATATATCAAATTCATATTCACCAGAAATATTTACTCACCACAATACTTTTTGCGATTAGTATAGTTAAGTAGATTTACAAAAACCAAATGTCTGCAGAAGTATAATGTACGTACCCATGGAGAACTCAAAACTGACTGGTTTATCTCCAATCTTTCTGTCGATCATAGAGGCCTCAAACAAAGCTCCAAACAAGAAAAAGGTCTCATTGTTGTCAGCCTGAAAACATGCGCCCACAAATCCTTTTGTTAATTTCCATTTCCACATGATTAACGGATGTTTCTGATTTCTCACCTCAGGCGGAGGGGCCACAGACAGGACCTCCGCCGTCCCTTTACCCTCCTCAGTGGCGCCCCCTGCTGCTGCGGCCGGTGCGGCTCCAGGGGCGGGTGATTTACCTCCTGTTCCTGTTTTTCCAACTTTGATGTCCTTTATCGCTTTGGCCATTATGCTCTGTTTGGACTCAACACCTCCTGAAAGGATCTCTACCACCAGCTCCATGTAGATACAACCCCTAAAAACAAACGATTATAGGATTTTTGAGAAAATATTAGTGAGAAATAGGGCATAGGCCGGATTTTAAAGGTTTACCTGTAAGCTACACCTTCGCCAATGCCCTCATTGAGCTCTGCAGTGTCATCTCCAAGGGTTCCTGACTGGTTCCTGAGAGATCCATACAAATTGATCCAAGCAGGACCAAATGTTGGCAGGAAGCCTTGAGGAAAAGAGACAACATATACACTTGTAAAACACATTTACACTCCAGTGTTGTTATTTTGACCAAACATGCACAATCTATGTGTGTGTACACCCTCAATGTGCACTATCTAATTACTGAAGAGGTACCATAATACTTTGCATACCTCTGTCACCATCTTGTTCATTGGAAATGCGCCTAAGATCGAAGTAATGGGTTCCTATGGCAACATCGGCCATGCTTCCTTCATCCCAAACCTATGAAAAGTGATAAAAATGGTTTTATTTGTGAGGTAATGTGAGCTCCAAAATGTATATTTTACAATATTCAGACCTGGATCTTCATTCTCTGACACAAAGGAGGAAACATTTCTGTGAAGACAATTTGTTCATTCCACACAGGATCTGCTGAGGACCTCTGAGTAGACGTCCGACCCTAGGATTCCAGGGAACAAATAAAATATCATTTATGACATATTTAGTAAATTTAGGATGGAAATATTCGTTAGTATTAACTAGTATCTGACCGTTTGTTTGAAGAAGCTGACCACCACATAAGGGTCTATGAGTGCAGTGCTGTCTCCAATGAAGGCTTTGGTGACGTTGGCCATGAGGCTGGAGTTGTTTCGAGGCAGACCTTTGGCTTGATAGACTTTTACAAAGAACCGAGCCCAGGGCCTTTCCGAGGGAAATCCTTCAGGTAAGAGCAGGTTCCTATTGGACAGAATACACACACCGAACATGTCAATATATAATCTAGATGCTCATACACTGCCTGGCCAAAAATTCAGTATCATTCAGTATCATTCAGTAACATTCAGTATCATTCAGTATCTTACTTGTCTATCTGTTCCTCTGCGTCGCTTGCTTTTCCTCCAGGCTCAATGGCTTCTCCTTTTGCCGAAACACTGATGTCACACTTTACATATCCTTTGATTCCGGTGCTAATGTCGTTACTGTCGGTCAGTGTGGCCCACTTGTTGATAAACTGGTGACCTAAACAAAAAATACATGGATAGGAAAATCTGATACTGATCACAATATAACATCTGGGCACTTTATCTTTGAATGTGGTTTATAAAGTTAAACTAATAGTAATACTAGTTAAACTAAAAATAGCTTATACCAATGCTAATAGCTTTGATGGGCAGTAATAAATAAGAAATGTATTGACCAGGCTGTTTGTAGACAGTCCACACATCCAGCTTAAATGACCCAACACAGGAACTCCGTAACATCTTAGAGTGCAGAACCTGGACAAAGAGTACAGCAATTTTATATTATATATTTGAATGTTATTACAAACTGAACATAAGATTTTCATTTCAACTCACTGACAGCTTGATGACTTTGTCCAGGAAGACTTCTTTGTGGGCGAAAAAGTCAAACACAAAATACTGATGGTACAAAAAGAACAGTTAGCAACCACCGAAGACCCATAGTACATTGTATTAGTACTGTGTGTATACCTCATTATAAAAAGGTGCATTGGTGCTTTCTTTGACTGATGTCTGCTTCCTCTCGTCTCCGATCTCAATCATGACACAAGGGTCAATGTTTTCCCCGACCAGCTGTCTCCCCTCTGTGATGTTTATGGCAATCTATGGCACAAGGATAATATTTTTAGATATTCTTTGTCATTATTGAATTACAAGGGCTTTGTGGTATAACAAACCAAAAGCATTTACCCCAGAATATGCTTGGGATTTCTGAGATACCACATTTAAGACAGTTACCTGAAAACTCTGTGGTCTCCCCTCACTCTCCTGAATGTGAGTATTGAGTTTTGATCTGAGAAAGGACAAACACATGGTAAGGCCATACATTTATTAATCTTTATCGGCTTTATTCCAGCGACTTGAGGCCTTAGGCGGGGTGCAGTCTCATACCTTTTATTGTTTTGTCTTTCACTTTTTCTGGCCAAACACTGTTCCTCAAGATGTGCTTCCTCCAGACATTCTTCTGAGCATGTCTCCAACTCAGTTTCTGGATACATACAAAATTAAATATTTGAACACAAAGCAGAATATCAAGAGATGGAAGGAAATTCAATATATATCTAGTCAAGTCGTGTCACTTAATAATACATTACAACTATTGGATTCTATTTTGCCAGTTGTGACCAAGGACCAAGGAATGTGCATTGATTCTGCCTGATTTCTATCGTAGAGGGCTCTGAGATCTTTTTTTTGTATTTAGGGTACTTGTAAAAGTTGAAGAGTCAACTTCTACCACTCTCTGTTGTATCCTTTATGGCCTTTATACCCAGAACTACTCATATTCTGTATTGTTTTGTAACCTCAATTACCGATCCTAATTGTGTTTGACAAGGGCTAGTCTTCACCACATTGTTACGAGTGTCATAATCCCTGTATTTTTAAGTCTATGGTGAGTGAGAGTGTTTGTTTTAGATGGACTTACCCAGAGCTCCCTTGTTTGCCAGCACCAGATCTGTGTTGGCCTTCTTCTTCTTTTTCTTCCCTTTAAGACCAAAGAGGATCTTGGCTTTCCTAAAAAAAACAACACAAGACAGTTTTAACTCAACTCAACTCAAACTATTGTCCCAGAAGACAGTTTTAACTCAACTCAACTCAAACTATTGTCCCAGAAGACAGTTTTAACTCAACTCAACTCAAACTATTGTCCCAGAAGACAGTTTTAACTCAACTCAACTCAACTCAAACTATTGTCCC
>JAVQKC010149688.1:0-13915 GCA_036025475.1 Philypnodon macrostomus | reverse complement strand
CCCTCTCCCTCTCTCCCTCTCCCTCTCTCTCTCTCTCTCTCTCTCTCTCTCTCTCTATTTAAAGCAGGCCTGGCTTACTTCGTTTCATTGAAATATGATAAACGCTGCCCTTTAGTGGCATTGTACGGCGCAAAATGAAAATTAGTAGAATGGCAGACAGAATCGATGGTGCCACAGGACCAGAGAAATGAGAACAGCTGCCCAAAGGCTGGCAAAAAAAGGGAAAAAAATCATAATAAATGGTTGAAAATGGTGTTTGTTTTTTTTTTATAACGTGAAGGCACAGTTTCCAAAACAGAAAAGCCTAGAGAAAATAGAAAGAAAAAAAGAAAAACATTTTTTTGAATTCTTCAGCACCTGTGTCTCAGAGCAGCTGCCAACCCATTCAGTCAAAGAGATTACTGATAGGATACACAGTCTGACTAGGAATAATATAGTCAGACAAAATGTGTTGGGGGGACATGAGAAAACCCTTTTTTAAAAGCAACATTATCGCTGAAGTTGACTTTTTCCAGTGTGTTCTGCCTTTTGTGTAGTCCTACTCCTTATCTTGCTACATGATAAATTGCTGTGCTAATTTGAAAAAAAAAAAATAATAATATATATGTTAATACCAAATGCTAAGCTAAGATAGTGTTTGCATTATAATAGTGATTTCCATAATGAGGGAAAAACTCAAATTGATGCTTCCAAAGTTATTAATTGCTAAGTTGTAGCTTGCAAAATGCGTCTCATAAATCTTCCGATATTTTGGAAATGAAAGCAACTATGAATAATTAGCACAACCTGAGCCAATTTGAAGTTAAACCAAGAGATTGATGGCATCAGAATCGTGAAATCACAACTTGCTTTGTCATTCTTTATCCTGTTACAAATAGTGAATGTCTTACAGCAGTATCCTAATTGTATTTCCTTATAAAAAAATCTAAATATCCCCTTTAAAGACTTAAAATGTGTATCAATGATGTCTTTGCTCGCATAATCATTTCACTGCTTGCTTTTCCAACCCATTTCCCCATTGCTATATTTAGCTAATTCTTTATCAGAGTCAGATAGTGTCTTGCTCTAGTGGATTAGCCTTATTAGGGATCATTTGTGCCCATAAACCAGCAATGTGTATTATTTTCGTCATTTATGTTTTAGTGGGTATAAAGTCTTAACAGAAATAAATGCCTTCTTCCACAATGTCTGTGTTATTCTTGTTCTCCATCACTATGTAAGTCTGCTTAGACGCTGCTAGAGAGAAAACGAGCTTACTGACATAGCTAACAGTCTTGACACTGTCCCAAAGAATTATATGGACAAGCTGGCTGCATTAAGCATGAGCTAAATGCTAAATAATGCTATAGTTTAATTACTGCTGATCTTTGTCAACAGTCAAAAATGACACATATGTATCTGTTGATATGGTCAGGATTTGACGTCTGGAGTCTTATCAACAAGACAGGACCCCAAGAGAGAGCAGAAGTGTGTCTTTAAAGGCTAGTGGTTCTAACAGCCCCCGGTTGTTTGACTCTCCTCTTCTGCTCAGTGGCCAGGGCGCCGATCTTTGCCACATCATGCTTGACCGCAAAACACAGGGCTACCATTAATAAAGACCATTATAAATAAAAGCTTGAGCTGCAGCTGATGCTGTAATGATATATGGACGCTACACTCTGGCCTCAGCGGTGGTATCTCTGTTGTATTAAGCCTTGATTACCTCCGACTGGGTCACACATGACTAATGGCTCTAGGGTCTCATTTATCCTTTCCTTGAGCCAGGCCAAGCGGAATAACCACTGGATGTAAGCGTCGAGAGCTTGATCCGATGATCCCTAATTGTAGCTACTGCTTTTAACTTGTGTGTTTACATGCTTTTTTCAAATAGAGCTCCTCTTTGTGGTCGCTCACACTTTTTCTTCTTGCCCCCAAGAGTACCACCATTTCTCCACAATTAAGGTTTCAACATCAAAACCCCCAGAATGCTTCAACGCCTACTTTGCTAAAATGTATTGCCTTCCCTCAGGGCCATTTTCTCATTAGGGCTTTATGAAATAGGCTTTTGTTTACTCATTAATGTTTGGTTTATGTAATGTGTAAGAACATATTCAGAGGTTGTTGTGGTATGCTTAAAGAAAATATAATCTTGCCCTTTGCTCCCAAGGATGGGTTTTGAGCAATTGATTTATGTGAATTAAAATACAGCTGGAGCGACGTGGTTTTGCCTCTGGAGTCATAATAGAGCTTTTACTGGTTGAACGACTGCATAGATTTTCTCATATTCTGAGTTTTGTGGATGCTTTTTGAATGTCAAGTGGGGGATAACTTTCGTACTTGTAGAGCTGTCTTTATCGTTCCATTCATCAGACGCTGATCTCAGTTTTGTTAATTACATTGGTTTTTATTCAAATTGTAATATCTTTGAGTATATTTATTTAATTTTTTTTATTTTATTTTTTATTTTATTTTTTTTATTTATTTTATTTGTTTGTTGTTTGTTTATTTATATAATGAAATAAAGCAAGAGGACAGTACATATATTAATGAACATCAAACGGCATCAATGGAAATACGCCATCATTTCCATTTGCAGTTGATGTCACAGAAAGATGTTTTTGTGTTGATTTTTAATTGTCAAAATGGCATTTAAAGCTTTCTATATTGTTTTTCATTGACATTTGTAGATCGGTCTATATCCTTTTTATATAGATTCTCCACCTGAGCAAACGCATGGGGTTTCTCAACTTCTTTGTTACACCAAATGTACTGATTTCAGCTCCTGAGAAAGTCAGTGCCTCAGCATACAAGATCACACAAATAACTCTTGAGTATGTTTCTGAGAACATTATACCATGGTAGAAAGTTAGCATAGGGTCCCTTTAATAACTGGCTTACCATGAGGTCCATTCTGTGACTCATGTACAGTCATCTCTCTACAGTCATGTGTTGTTGTTTTTTTTTTTTTTGCTTCCATTTTTCTCACAATCAACAAAATATATGGCCATTTTATTATCCACCGCCCACACGCCGGCCTGTTGACTTGCCATCTTGGCTTCTTTATAGTCACCATTCTGCTCCATTTCCCTTAGCCAGCTAGCTCCAATCACATATCTGCCAGTATCTGAGATGGTGTTAAGCTGTGGCTCATTGCACTGTGGCATCACTTATTGGGCACTGGCCATGTGGAAGCAGCGGGCAGGCTCCAAGGGCCATAAGGGTGGCAACGGCGAGGACTGTGGCGGAATCCTCGACAGCTCTGAACCCTGTATTTTTCAACCTGGATGATCTTGCGTGGCTCTCTACTGGGCAAATCTGTCACCCCGTGAAGACAAAACTAGACCACTATAGTACACACAGCAGAGTGGAAGTTGGTGAGCTTGTTACTGGAACCAGGATGAAGAAGATGAGAGGGTGGATGGATACACAGATTGTGAGCAAAGCAGGTTAATGGTGCAATAACAAGATGGGAAAAAAAATTCAAAATATGTAAAAAAAAAACAACCATTTACAGCTTTCCAGTTTGGCATGCATGGAGCCATGTCTTTTATGTTTTATGTTTTTATGTTTGGTCTTTGTTGTAGTATTCAGGAGATTGCTATTTCTAGGGCTTGCTTCTCATTAGAGGGCCTTCAGTGTACAACATGGATGCGATGCCCAGATGACGGGATAAAGCCAGCGAATCTGAAATATGCTCCTGACACAATGTGATGAAATCGCCATAACGATGATAGGCCACTGTACAAAGATATACCCGAATACCCAATATTCATCTGATATCCGCTGCTTTTTGACTTTTACCTTTCTCTGTGTGGGTCAGTAATGAAATGGATTATATTTCCCTTTCCCTGCCACATATTGTTTTTTTATTTGTTTTTTACATCATCAATTTTTTAAAAACCATTTGCCATTTGAAAGCTTTTCGAACAAACACCTCTAGATTAGCATTTCACAAAGTATTAATACAAAAAACTAAAAATACTAGGGATGCACCGATGTGAAATTTCTTGGCCGATACCGATTCCGATATTTTGTGAACGTGCTTTAGCCGGGTATCTTTCTAAAAACTAAGAAATCAACATATAAATAACTGCTTTAAATGTATATATTAATCCCATGTAATCCAATCCAAGATTATTTTATTACATTTTGCCACCGTAGTTAGACATTTCCAGTGGTCTTTTTTTATTACTCCTTTTTTTTATTGTACTTTTTTATTATATGTTTATTGTATTGTTCCTTATCTCTTTTTTGCACACTTTTTCTTATCATGTACTATTATTGCATGCTACTAGTACTTGATTATCTCTAACGGCTCTTCCGATCCAAAGCATTTCATTGCATTTTTTGACCCTGTGTTGAATGTGCATATGACAAATAAACTTGAAACCTTATTTTTTCTAACCCTAAATATTAGAAGTTATCCTTTAAGAAAACAGATTAACATCATCCATCTGTAAGGGCTGATACTAGTTAATATTATAATTATCGGCCGATACCGATGTTGAGCATAAAAAAAAAAAAATGAAAGAGTCTGCTTTTTGAGAACTGCGTCGCTTTCAGGCCCTCCCTCCACGTTGGCCACGCCCACTTCACAGGTTTCCTCATACATCTACTTTAAGTGTGTCAGTAATGAGGAGGTTTGGCTTTCCATATTTTTTCATCCTCGTACACTCTTATTTGATACTCTCAGTACCTCCTTTCCCTCAAGGACTCTCCGGGTTGCTGTTTTTCTGTTTCTCTCTTATCAGTCAAGTATTTTTCTTTTCTTTTTACCACACAATGAGAAACGGAAATACATTCAGCTCTGTTCCCAGCGATGCTTGATTATAAAATGTGTTGTGCTACCATAGGCCGTCTATAGAAGTGAACAGCTGTGGGAAACGTATGAGCTCTGTAGTATCAAAGGCCTGGGGCTAGACATAGTTGCTACGAGGTGGTTGGGGGGTAGGTAAATGACAAGCACAATTGGTGGATAACAAGACTAGATATTATTTTGACATGCCTCTATGATATTGATTGCTTGGACATGAGATGTAGGCCCACTTTGAGGTTCAGTGATTACCAACTTCTCTGAATGTGTGTCACCCAATTTATTGTAACAGACTTTTTAGAGGCGTATTCATTATATTTACATTTTTCAATCATCTTTTACCACATTTAGAACTTTTTGTTCTCATTCCAAGTGTTGCTAAATGTAGTGGGTTGCATAAGGAAAGACAAAAAGAATCAAATAAGCTGAAATATATTGTAGAGACATATTATATTGAACAGTTGGCAGTCGCTATACGCATTGTGCCTAATCAGGGATAGTTTGAACAATGTGCATTTACACCTGTTGAAGTTTCTTACCCCAATGCTACAACTGGAGAGTATTTGGTCGATGTAAGAGGGTTTAAGTGCCTGTGTGTGTAGAACAGCAACTGGCAGATGCAATCATACAATTTTTTGAAATCTTTTACTGGCCAAAATCCACAACCTTGTGTCCTTGTGAGCAGAACCATCTTTTAAACTGCATGAAAAAGCACATCTGGGCCAGAGTGTTTAACTTTCCCATTTTTTGTTCAACCTTGAACTTGCCTCCACTGCACCGCTTATGGAATGCAACAGAAACTGGACAAAAGAGAGGTGGTCAAAAAAGGGCACATAGACACATTTGAAAAAACTGAGTGAACCTGAAGAATTCCCATTAATCAACTCTTGCACTTTGAAGTGTCGGGGGGGTGAAGGCGTTGTGGATTTACCGAGACTTAGACTCCCACTTGCTAATTGAAACAAGAGATGGTCAGGACTACATGAAGGATGGAGAAGCTGCTGTTATAATTCATGCCTCTTTTAAGCTCTTTCCTTCCATGGTCATGCCTTAAAGAATATCCACACAAATCCCCTTTTGTTTCTTTGGATTCTTCAAGTAGTGCTTTTTAAAGTGACCCCGGCAAGTGAGAGGAATAAGATATTTTGCTGATTGATTTACAAAGAATGCATACATACAGTATTAAAGAAACTCTATTAAGCTAACTTTACTTTGCAGAGATTTCTTCAAGGTTATATAATATTTTCTTCAACAACATACCCAGATTACATTTTTGTTTTAACCTATATGCTGAGACACTGCCCTACTCATGAGCTGAAAACACTATGCCTTTCTACATCCTACATTTCTGCTATATCCTATTGCTAACATTTGAGCTGCAAGCTGGATTCTCTCAAGATTTCACGAAAATCCATCTTGAACCGGTCCCGCTGATCCGTCTGCTCGACTCCACTGGTGGTGCTGACCAATCATGTGGCAGTATCGCCATGAGTAGGCGGGTTTTAGGTTTTTAGGCCTTTTAGCAAACATATTAGCAACATGGGGAGGCTGGAAAATGTAAAGTATGCTGCTATATTTTTACTAAACCATTAAAAATCACACAACGATAATTTATAAAAATGTATTTACTAATTTAGCAGTTCCTTGTTACGTCACATCAGACTGAGTCCCTCCTGTTTTTGGACGTTTTCTACAGGAGCAGTACCAATGTGTAGCAGAATCTGAATAATATAATATTAAAGTTGATGTTGCCAGCAAGTAAAAGAGTGCCTTAAAGGGACCTATACGAGCCATTTCACACAATCAATCAATTTTAAGATACATTTTATTACATTTTAATGACGTAATCTTAAAAAATTCAAAAAGTGTTCAGAAAGAAATCCAATGAAAGAAAAAGTGACCCAGACAACAGTCAGTTGTGAGGAGACAAATTCAACAAAGTGTAATTAAACCCCAGTTTTCTGATCTTCTGAATGAGATCTTCTGTCGCTAATTCATTTACATAGAGAGCGGTGTAGGGATTAAAAATTAGCTTAGGTATTGTTCGGCTCTGATAAAAGGGTCAGGTGAGCTCGCCGCACTTCTTGGTTTTACAGTGCACACGAACAAAGCCAGACTGATTATTATTGTTATTCATTCATGAGAAGAAGCCCAGCTAAGCACCGTCTTGTTCGTCTTAGATACATTTAACAAATGCAAAACCAGTGGGGGGAAAAAATGAACACAAATCTCCTCACAAGAAACAATTGGATAATTATGCACCCTCAGCTCAAACCCGAACCGCCAGCTCTTTATGAAGCTGTCAGTGGCCCCTTATTTAAATATGATGTTTTATTACAGCTGCGTCAAGTATTGGGTATGCAAATTCTGAATACAGCCAGACATTAAATGTGTTTCATAAGGGGCATGGACAGGGGTCAGTAATGGGCAGGTTTATTGTCTTTTATGTTAAATTCACAGCATACAGTAATTACACTCACTTGACGTTTTATTAGGTACACCTTTACCGTAACTGCTTGTGTTGTGTATAAGTTATTCTCCTGTGTTGCAGTTGGCCATTAGTGGTTTCAACAAGTCATCAGGTCCTCCCAACTTTCATTCAGATTTCTTCCAAGGGATGAATCTGCCTCTTAGACCAGTGGTTTAGGGTCAGGTTGGCATCAAAGTGGGTGGTCTCACTTTCTGGCTACCCCTGGTCTAGCTTCGTCACACAATATAGGACAAGATGCTTGTTTGACTTTTATCTTACTTTTATTCACTGGGCTTGGAAACTGACAACTACACAATGTTCAAAGTCATTTAAATCACCTTTTTCATTCCAATGGTTGGTTTGAACTTCAGCGGGTTTGTCCTATGAAACAGTATGGCCATGACTAATCATCAGCCTATTACATCAACCCAATTGATTTAGCTATTTGAGCCCACAAGCAGGTGAATAGGTCTACCTAATATAGTGGCCAGTAAGTGTATACCTTGATCGGAATTCGTTTGCATTTCGACCCCCATCGGACCTCCATGAAACCTTGTGGCTTTTTTAGTGTCACTTAACTGTCTCTTCTCCTCCACTGTTGAAATCCAAACACACTTTTCTAAACATCTCCATGCTGACGTCCTGTTTTGTCTGCTTCCCTGGAGTTAAATAAACACTTGATAATGGATGGTCACCGAGCCCTGCACCATTGAGCTGTTTGTGGTCTGGGGAATGTACACATGGGCTCTTCAAGGGTGTGGAGAAAAACGGGAACCAGTGGGTTTTCAGTTCGACAGTATGTTTGCTTTGGACAGAGCTGGTCAAGTTGGTTCAAGTAAAAATCTATTTGAGGTCCATTTCATTTTTGAACACTAGCTTCTTTGTCTGAAGTCTTCAAAGTTTTACCACACGTAGGCAATGTAATACAATGGTGTAGGTATTGTTTTGGGGCGAGAGTGTTTTGAAACGTGCTAAAATGTGCAAATGTGGTTAGAGGATTTCAGTGACATTCCCCAGGCATGATCTACAGGGATTTTCAAAACATGAAGCAGGTGGGCTGGAACCTGATGCCATATATTATAGCTACAATGTCTACCTAATAAAGTAGCCAGTGAGTGTATTTGAACATATATTTTTTATTTTTTCCAGACAGTCCACATTGGATGCATGTCTCTTTTTGTATAGGGCTTACTCTAGCAGGCCTTCTCTTCGAGTTGACCTAGTGGGAAAACAGAAGTATCTGGCTCATGCTAGTAGCTGCTGTAACCTCAGGCCTTTTACACTTGGATCCTGCCCCACTGGGTCAATCAGATGCATGTCCATGTTGGGTGGTGTATTGGCAGGCCCTGGCACCTGGTCCTGTCTGGGTGTGTTCTGTGGCCAATCCTTCTTAATGAGAACACAAGAACAACAGAAGCAGATGGAGTAGCCTTTGGGATGGTGGGAAGAATCAGGAAGGGTTATACACTCTTTCTTTGTCTGCTGATTGACCCTTTAAATACAAATATAAAAAAATGCTGACCAAGTAATATTTTTTGCATTGATTGATTGAGAGGTTATAAAAACATGTCTTATTGTTATTATTTTGTCCAAATGAGGTTATGTAGTTCTACATGTCAGTTTGGGGGGTGTGGTGGTGGCGTGCCCATTCTGCCCTCTGGTCATCTCTGCTGGTCTTGCTTGGTGGTCATCCAAGCGGCACACTGGCCTGCCAATTAAAGACGGGCCCAGAGTCAAGCCCGAAGGTTTCTTAAAGCTCTATCCCTTCACTCTCTGCATCTCCCCAGCCAACACCCCACTGCGTGTTCTTGCTTTGTTTTTGATACGTAACTCAAGGGACCTCTCAGAATACATTAGTATTTTTTTTATTTATTTTTACATAATCTTACACTCAACTCATGTATGCTAGTGTTCTTCTAAGATCCATTATAACATGCGACAAAATATATCTGACACATTTAGTGTTTTTGGGTTTATTTTTTTACTTATAAAAAATGCTATACTTGAATTGATAATGTATTTTTTTGGGGGAGTAGTTCTTACGGCTGATAAAGCTTTGATTAGGCTCATGACCCTTTAAGGCCCCCTTTTCCCCCATTGGCCCCACCCACTTCATTACTATAGCCAGTGTAAACAATGGTAAATGGTAGCAAGGTGTGCTTTCATCACCAATCTACATAGAATAGCAAAACCAGACTTTTTCAGCTCCTGAGAAGGTCAGTGCATACAGGATTACCCATACATACATGAAATGACATAACATTGTACTGTGACATAAAGCTCATGGTAGAAAAGTCCAGTTAGCATATGGCCCCTTTAATACCTAGCCTTGTTTACAGACCTGTGTTCAAATCAAAATTAGGCAAAGATGAACTATAAAAAAAAAACATCCTCTTCAGTTTTGCAACTCCTAGGAGATCTCAGTCAAAGCCGCATGTCACAGATTAGTGTTGTACTTGGCTTTACCTGAGCTGATAACCTGTGAGAAAAGGTCCACAGAAAAAGTCGAGAGAAGGAAGTAAGAATCAGGCCACTGCTGTACTATAAGGGGTTGTCAGCAAAGCAGTGAAAAGAGCTGACTGGGGAAGAATGGGTAGGATCACAGGGATTAGGGAAGAGGCTTGTTAGGGAGGCTCAGAAAGTCCAACCTCAGTATCTCCTCTTGTACCTGCCTGAGGGGGCCACATTCAGTGCTGCATTTTCATTTATAAAACATGGCACTGTGTGTACATCAAGGAATAAACAGAATGACTAAGATGTATGCGACTGTCTGTTCTAACCAAGGCAAATTTTAGTATTGCAGCGGTTTCAACTTTGGTTTAGTCTTATTCAGAGGTGGTCTTGTAAACCAGGGCTAAAACAGGCCTATTCTAGAATCCAGGTCTAAATCCAGCTTCAAACGGGTATATTTCAAGTCTCACCCAGGACTAAACTGTGATTTATATCCAATTATATCAAATGTAGGGCAGCTACCAGAGAAAGAGTAGAGGAGAAATAAAATTGGACTTCAAATGCATTGGTGTCCACACAGTTTGAGAGCCACTACGCACAATCATTTTAGAAAATATTACATAAACACAATCATATTTTATTTTCGTATATTTAAACACAGGATGGTGGTGGTAGTTGTGTTCCACAGAGACTTGGTGATGGCAGGATAACTTCCACTTCCATATGGAGTGGACAGATGTGAGGAGCACATCAAGGCTCCAGATCTGATTTGGGAGGTGTTTCCTTCTGAATCCTTTAGGAGACTCGGGGTGGCACAAACATCCACACAGCATATGTCTTCTGTTTTGATGCCGTCTTGTCATGTGATAGATTTGGCAATTTATTTATTTGATGGCCAGTTTAATTTACTTCAACTGGAGAACATGCAATAATGCTGTGAATGATTTAAACGTTGTTGTGTTCACATAGAATGCATTTTCTAAACCTTAAAGTGAAGAGCGATCATATTAATGGTGTGCACTGGCAAATACTTATTCTGAAGGGTACTTGTGTTCATTCACCCGTATTGTTTGGCTCTCTGAACATGTATCTGGTTTGCTCATTTCCCCAACGAACCATATCATACTGGCCACTTTATTAGGTAGACCAAACCATCTTCAAAGTCATTTCTTCATTTTGCTGGTTGGTTTGAACATCAGCTTGTTTATCTAGGACATCTGCACATAAATCCATTGGCTTTTTCCAGCTATTGACGTAAATGGGTCAACCCAATAAAGTGGCCAATAAAGTGTAAAATCAATTCTGAATTTACCCACCGTAATAATCAGACAGGAATAGACATAATCTTATAATGACCATCTTTAGTTCACATCAACTATCTTGAATCTGACCTAACGCCTTAATGGATGCAAGGTTAATCAGCACACACCAAAAAGTCCAAGGAATCAATCGAGGTCTAAATAAAAGTGTGCTTGGTGTTGAACTTCAATATTAGGGTCAATTATATCGATGCTCTACCTTTGGGTGTTTTCTTTAATTATTCATAAAGACACTATTTATATTGATACAATGGAGGAGTTGTTAATGTTTTTTGGAAATGCAAAAAGAGAGATTTGGGGACTATCTGCTGAGATTAAAGCAGAAGGCTCCAGGCCAATTGTTTCTTCGAACATCACCACTAAGGACAATTGTCTTAGCAGAGGAGCAATTATGAATTTAAATAACCACAAAACCACTGTCACAAACCACAGAGGGTCTGAAAGGAGTGATCGCAATGAATAAAATCAACTGTTCTAACCATCACGAAACGCACAACTGTGACACAAACTCATTCCTACATTCAGACAAGGTGGGGAAAATGTGTTCACAATGTCACACAACAGTGATATGAAATGATTGGATTGAAGAATGAAACGTCAATTTTCTGATGAATTGATGTTCACCTGAGCCGACTGCTTGCAGCATAAAAACCTACTGAAATACCTGATATTAACTCTAATTGCAACTGGACCCAAACCATCATTACTGTGTGTTCATACATGACACACTAGCATGATTGTGATTCTCCCTTATCGGAAAAAAATAATTTCATAACATAGGCGCACTCGTGTTGCGTGCTATTGATTGGCAGCTATAGAACAGAATTATCCAAATTGATTAAGCCTGACAATGTGAGGTTTCGCAGTTACGCCAACGGTACTTTGACTGTCATCGGTTTTCAGCTTCAGTTACAACCAACTTCCTTCCTGTTGTTCAGTATTTCCTCCAGTTAAAGAATCCTTGAGTCCGATGTCTCAACCCATCCATCACTGTGATAAAAACTGTACCGCTCACCTCATTTTCACAGAGAAAGATTGCAATAAAATAACTTTTTATATCACATTTGCACACTGCTATATCCCGGTGGAATTGCCTTGAAGTTGATGGTATAGTATCGGCCTAGCTACCATTTGTACATCAGGCTGTCAATTAAGAGGACTGTTGTCAAAATCTATAAATGTCTAATGCCAGCTCGTCATTCAAGGTGTCTCTTTTTAAACACTTTTTGCATACAGTTTATTCATCCTCATGCACGTATTTACACTAGGAGACAGATTACAGATCCCAGCAACTGTAGGCCTTGACAATGGCCAGTCAAGGTACACTGATATCACATTCATTCAAAAGGACAACGATACCAATTTCCATAATGTCTTTGGGCTTTGGGGCAGAAGAAGACTCAATACCTGGTGAGAACCAACAGTTGTACAAGTAGGACATGCAGACACCACCCTGTCCCTAGAATTGAACCCAAACAGTGATGTTATATTATGGCCGATTAGATCTGGATGTATGGGACTCGGATGAGGTTAACTGCCACAATAAGAAGGGTTTGGCAACAGCATGTTTACCTCTGATGATGTTTTTGTTATGTGAAGCTGAACATTTTAAACATGCCTCGTAACAACACGTAGCAGCAGAAGTTCAGATTATAGAGGCACATAGCAGTCAATCTCCAGAGACCTTCTAAAGATCAGGCTCTTTGATGCAAACTGATCTCATTGTGCCTTTGAGCTCAGCGGTTCCCCTCATAACACGGCATCTTAAAAATGGAGCCCATATTTGTTTATGGATGAGGGGGGCTGACTTCATAAGACATCCCTCAGCCAATCAGAAGTCTCCATTAAGCTTTTTGGTCTGTCAAAAGTCTTTACATGTCAGTGTCTTTATCTCCTGTAGTGGTTAGAAGTTTGATTTTTAGGCTGATTGTCAACAATATTTTCCAGTAAACATATGGCAAGAGTGGTGCATGGTACCAATGTGACAAATTAAAATGTGCTGTGCATCTCTCAGCAAGGAGGTTGATAGTTCAATTCTTGGTCAAGTCAAAATCTCTCTAGGTGGGGTTCTTGGCACCTAGCGAATGAAGTGACATTGATGGTTGTTTGTAACTGTCTCTCTGTCAGCCCTGCAACTATCTGGCCACTGTCCAGAGTTGCGGAGATAGACTTCCGTCTTCCATGACCCCTCACAGGAACAGTCATAAAGGTTTCAGGTTTCAAGTTTATTTGTCATATGCACATTCAAGACAGGGTCAAAAAATGCAATGAAATGCTTTGGATCGGAAGAACCGTTATAGTATTGCACATACATGAAGATGAAGCAGGTCTAAAATTGGCGCCTTCAATCTGGCAGAATCACAAACGCTTAAACCAATTTATCACAAATACATACTTTTACTTTTCTGATTGCACATTGAGATGGATGAAGCCATCAATCATCATCAATCATCACGCACCCCCTTGACACTTTACACTTCTGTGAATAGAATAAAAAACACCTGTGCACCGTCTGGCACACATAGCTTATGTGTTGAAGCGGAGTGAAAATACCTGTCCTGTTATGTGCCTAAGCGTCGATTCAAAAATAGTAAAAATGTACCTGGGGCTTAAGATGCACACAGTATGTAAAACAAATCAATGCTGTTAAGTTGTTAGATAATTTTAGAAGTTCATGGACTTGTATTGGTCATAGGCTGTCATTCCTATAGTAGCAGATAGATCTATTGAATATGACATGGATCAGAATAGACTACATACAGTATATGGGCGGCAGTGGTGCAGTGGGGTAGGCGCTCGCCCCTCGACCAGAGGGTTGGTGGTTCGAGCCCCCGTCCGAGCGCATACTGTCGTTGTGTCCCTGGGCAAGACACTTAACCCACA
>JAVQKC010149670.1:0-23677 GCA_036025475.1 Philypnodon macrostomus | reverse complement strand
ATTCTCTTGATGAGCTTCAAGAGGTAGTCACCTGAAATGGTCTTCACTTCACAGGTGTGCCCTGTCAGGGTTAATAAGTGGGATTTCTGGCCTTTTCATGAAAATAAAGAAAACTCATTAAATGAATGAAGTGTGTCCAAACTTTTGGTCTGTACTGTAAATATTTCAGTTAATCAAACACTTAATATTACAGAAAGATATCCACAGTAAAATGCTTTTTTTCATATATCAAATTGTTATTACATCATTCAAAAATATGGTTTCAAGTTTCCTCCAGTTGTCCGGTTGCCTGTGAAATAGCTTTGCAACCTTTTCCCTTCACTCGGCTCCTGAGACATAACGTAACTTATATTGCTGCTCCGAGAATGCAGTACATTTGAGGAGTCGGAGTCAGCACTTTTGTGAGATGTATTATGTATCCATCCTGGCCTTCTCACTTTGAAAAAAGAAATTATGAGCTGTGAAAAATTCTGTTTATTGATACTGTGGTGGTACTGTTTTAGACAACAATATTTCAATCAGACAAGCCATCTAAAATAAAAGGTAGCAAACTAAGTAGTTCAGGGGTAAATACTCTACACTATCCATTGACACAAAACATTAACATTTTATGAGAGTTAATAATGCAAAAACAACTAACCTTCTGTGACTGTTGTTAGTATATTGGGGGATATCTTTATCTTCCAATTGTAAGATAAAATGCCAAAGCTATTTGAAATCATTTCTTGTTTGTATTTTTTGGTTGTTGTTGACGTTGTTTAGGTACACAGTGTGAACAAGAGTGTATCTATGATGGACCTGCAAGACTCTCGTATGAACAGCATCTCTAACCTAAACTCAGTCGGGGACATGCTCACCTCGTCCCAGGCTTCTATTGCCGGTTTGGGACACAGTTTCGGTAACCTGGGCGCTCCTCTCCGAATGGGCGCTCACCTGGGCGGGGGCTCGGCCGGCTCCGCGCTGCGCCTTAGCCAGATGGGGCACCTTGGAGGTCCCACCGAGTCCCTATCTCAACAGCAGCAGCAGGCCGCGGCAGCCATGAACTTCCCCCTGTCTTTCCAAAACCCCTTGTTCCATCTGGCGGCTCAAAACTCGCCCGCTCAGTCCCAGGCTCCGCCCCCTCTGCTGCTCGCCCCGGAGACGGAGAACGGTCACCACGACTACGCGCCGAATTTTGGCAACAGCGCCTTCTCCCGCAGCGAGGACCTGTCGGCGCTGCGCTCTCAGAACAGTCTGGTGCAGCCGAGCATCGTTCACTCTCACAGCTACAGCGATGACTTCACCCGGCAAAATCAGAGCAACGACTACGGCTGGCACCAGCTGTCACTACAGGTGCAGGTAGGACCTACACCTAAACAGGATTATAATGATTTTAGACTCATATTATATCAGGACACTTCATGCACGTTATAATAGTCTGTTAGTCTGTTGCTTTTGAGGATTACAATGAGTTTTATTGTTAATATCAAATCAAGAAATATCATGATATCATATATATATTCAGTCTAGTATTGAGGTTTACTCCCATACCATGGACAATGCTGATGTAAAAACATTGGATTTCTCACTAATAAACGATGAAACTATAAAGAATGTACTTTCATAGTACTCTTAAATACCAATTGTTATCAAAATTGCTCGAAATGCTAATGCTGTTGCTAAATAATTATGAACCCAAATGTGAACAAAGAAAATAAAAATACAGACTGTTCCAAATGTGTAGCTTTCAATAAAGAAATCTAGTTCAGTAGCTCATATTTTGAAGAGCACCACCCAGTGGACAACATGTTATTGGTTTCTATTTACGGGCTGCTTTGTTATGTAACAGCTGCCTCTATCCTTTAAAAGCACATATCAGTTTTAATATTCAAACCATTTTGCAGGAATTTTAATTATGTGTAACTAAGTGCAGCAGAGTGGACTGAGGCCCTTCTAAAAACTATTGGGATCTAGCCTCCAGAGGTTCTTACTTGCTTTAGCACGTTTAAATGCCTATGTTAAAAATAATATTTGGAGTTTAGTAATTTGCCTTGACATTTGTCTATGTCAAGATCACTCTGATCGTTTTAAAGCACAAATAATCTCCTCTTGAATCTTTTTCAATCCAACAGCCCAATTAAATTCTAGAGGGTCCTTTTTATGTCTACATCTTGATTTCTCTTCACTGATAATTGTGAAAATGATTCAAAGTGACTCAACTAAAGCCCTCATGAATGTTAGCTCCACATTCAGCGTAAAAGACTATAATGAATACCTTACTTTAGATCCATATATGTGAACTTACAATAATAAACAAATGCATTTGATTTTTATAGTGCCTTTCTAGATGTGTAAAGCACTTTACCTTGCATTATTCATTCACTCTCCACACCCAGTGGTGGTACTAGCCACAGCTGCTCTAGGGCTTACTGACAAAAAAAATGTCCATATTTCAGCCATTGTTGCATTGCTTTTTATTGCAATCACTATTGTCATTAGTATAATCAGTTAGGCCTACGATTGGTCAGTCCACAAAGAGACACGTTTTAAAGCCTGACTATAATGTCATGATGGTGTTGGTGCATATGATCCATACTACAGAATCTATAGTACATTACATATGATCTATAGTATAGATCATATGTAATGTAATATAGATTCTGTAGTATAATGATTGAGACCAATTGCACAAGGGTTATACTATTCTCAAAATAGTTGTTGAAAGAATGAGTAACTTAAAAGTCATAGTTAAAATAAAAATAATACTGTCCAGATTGAGGCAGCTTTCAAAAATGCATTTTACTTGACTTAATAGTTTATTTTTGATCAGTTTACAAACAAAACATCTAAATCATCCTGTGACCACACTTTGCTTTGTACTTACAGACAAATAGGTTTTTTCCCAACATTTCATCAGTGGTGGTTGGCTGCTCACATCTTTTATATCTTCATTGTAATTCCAGACCTGATGATGTTGAGATCAGGTTTGTGGAGCTGAACCAAGTGGAGATAGATATTAACTAGAAGCCAAGGCATAATTGTATAGATATTGTAAAAACCTTGCATCCAGTGTGATCCAGTTTAATTTCTGTTCATTTCTCTTTGCTTTTAACACTGGCCTAAAACATTTGCACAGTACTCTACCTCATTATAAACTTAAATTAAACTGTCATCTCACAAGGGAGCACTCTTGTTCTTTAAATAATGGCCTATCAGTAACCTTTGTGTTGTATAGTAAGACTAGGATATATAGACGTATCCCAGTGTGGTTTAATGACAGTGTTCGATGATGCTGTCAGTGTTGAGCTATTTCTGTCTGACCACATGGGCCTTAATGGAACAAACATCTCAGACCTATGTTTCTTAATGCAAGCTTCAAAGGGACAGCACTAATCTGCCCGCTCCTGCATTTATCACATCAAAATTTACATCTATCAGGATAATGTATAACGTTGATATAATAATAAATAGGCCTTTCAATGAACTGTAAACTGAGATTCATCAATCATTTTCTGTTTGTTGCTTTTAGGGGAGATGGGTGGCTGGATGTACTCCCAGCAACTATGGGGCTAGGAAGGGTCCCACTTAGGGTGACCAGATGTCCCACTTTGCACGGTGCACTGCATTTTTAGCTCAAATCCAGCATCCCACAAATTTAGGCTTTGTCTCACGTTTTGAACCATGCCATCACAAACATTTGATCTATCTGTAGTCATTGATTGATTAATACAAGTTCACGAGTTCACAAATCTGTATAGTTTTTGAACTATACAGATACTACTAAAGCTGACAATATATAAGTGACCAATTTAGACATACTAAATGACTTAATGTATTTATATGATCTTTCACACTGACAGGTGTTAGTATCAGCACAGTATTTTGCAATGACCTAATTTGTCAGGAGGTCCAGAGGAAGACCAAGGCGGAGATATGAGGATGTAGTAAAAGAGATATGGAACTATGGGCTTAGATAAGAGAGACCAGCTAGAGGAACAAGACATGTCATGTATAAATAGACAGAACACTACTGGTAACTGTGACCTAACCTTATATAATCTAAAATTCATTGTATATTATAATTTTAATGTGTATGTTTCTTATCCCAGGAATCTTTACAGCAGCAGCATCTGATGGGCATTACTTCCCAGACCGCCACAGGCACAGGCACCCCCGCCTCTCTAGCCACTCCCCCCACCACTGTCCATCCGGTCCGACAGTCATCGATCGCGGCTCAACACCTCAAATCTCAACGCTCCATTAACACCCCGGCCACAGCCACACCTCCGAAGGCTCGCCCCCAGAGTAGAAACATCCTCCTGGACTCAAGTGAACCCAGCTTTAGTGGAAGTCAACCCAAAACTAGACAAAACCAGGCTGCATCACAAGTTCAACAGCAACAGCAGCCTCAGCAAGAAGGGCAGCTCACGGTGACTGACAGCCCTGCGCCGGGACTTCCATATCAGACCAGCTCGGCCAAAGAGAACCAGGGCCCCACAGCGGCTGCAGCGGAGGAGGCCACAGACACCCCTACGAAAAGCAGCAAGAAGTCACAACCATCCCAACTGCAACCACCACAGCCGCATCTGCTCAAACCTGTTACCAACAAACAGGTTAGTCACACTTCAACTAATTTCCTTACACTCTCTACACCCATATTAAAATGAAGATTAGAGCTTAACAAAAACCTTTATTTCAATTCATAATAATAATCTAATTACATTATTATTATTATTATTATTATTATTATTATTATTATTATTATTATTATATTATGTGTTTCCTAGATGCATAATGGGGATTCTGAGGGGATTTTGATTCATAACCTTTAGTAATTGTGGTCAAAGCTATCAGAACCGGGCGGCAGTGGTGCAGTGGGTAGGCGCTCGCCCTTCAACCGGAGGGTCGGTGGTTCGAGTCCCCATCCAGGCACACGCTGTCGTTGTGTCCCTGGGCAAGACAACCCACATTGCCTAGGAATGAATGTGGCCAGGTCGCCATTGTAAATGAGAATTGGTTCTCAATTGGCTTACCTGGTTAAATAAAATAAATAAAAGAACTCAAGACCACTCAAATCCCACATTTCCAAGATCTGATGTTAACTGTTTGTATGCACGTAATCCCTGCTTTATTTGCAGTATATCTGGTTCTCTTCAGCATCACTACAAATTCTACATTATTTGTTTTTTGGTGTTCTCATTGGATTCTTATGAGCGTGGAACGCCCTGAACACTAAATGCATACACAGGTTTCAGTGCCTCATTCATCTCACTTGTCTTTAGCCTTTTCACAGCTTGACCTATACTCAGTGAATCACACACATCAACCTATAATTACCCATATAACGCACTTATAGACTATATCTGTAACATTAAGTAGTAGAGTCCAGACGTTTCTGAAAATAAGAAATTCTTTAGAAATTATAAAATGCTTCAAACAAACTATCTAGAGCTGTTCTATGACCTCTATGGCCTCTACAGCATCAAATCAGAGTTTATGTGGGCTCACAAACTCAGCTACTATTGGTCAAAGTTGTTACCCACAACCTGTCATTTGATTGTATTGTAGAAGACAGGGGAATTACTAAAGTACATTTCTTTTATTACAGATTACATATTTGACATCATAGAACAGGGTCAGATAGTTTATTTTAGATACTGCAGCTTTACATCTCACTGTCTTCACAGGGTTCTCAGTCCAATTTGACCACCATGAACGAGCGTACGGTGGCCTGGGTGTCCAATATGCCCCACTTGTCTGCGGACATCGAGAGCCTGCGCCCGGACAGAGAGGGCCAGCTGAAGGAGTACTCTAAAAGCATGGATGAGTCACGTCTGGAACGGGTCAGTGCAGTTTCTCACCACTTTATATAAAAACACCCCCCTACACTTCCTGTTGAAGTTAAATATAGAAATGAACAGATAGATTAGATGTTCTCAAAATAACGCCCCATTAGACGAGTATCTGAAAATACATGGCTTTAATCATTGGCTTTTAAGATTAGGTTGTGACTCATTTTGAGTAACTTTATGATTATGACTTCAAACAACAATATGAATAGTACATCAGCTTTACCATAAATATACTGAATCATTTATTATAAAATCTACCACAAGTGATGCATTATATTCTTGCCAAAGGAAAAAGAGCAAGCATATATGTACACTGCAATGCCAGAAAATGCTACTGTACTAGAAGGAGAAGCTGAACATTGAAACTATATTCAACCTCCCCATGGCAATTTGACCCTATTTACAATTATGAAGCTATATAATTCAATGTAAGCCTAACCATAAGTGCTTTCACTGTAAGTTATGACATGAACCAATTAAAAACAATATGACTCATGCATGTTTAAACAAAGAATAAAGTATTCATGACTTCTACAATATGTCTTATGTTAATGTTCCGCCATCTTGATTACATTTTTATTTACTTAAAGATTGTTAAAGCTGTAGTCTGGGGTTTTGCTAAAATTTACCAATAGGAGTCACTTTAGTCCCTCCCTTAGCCTCTACAGCAACATCAAATCAGATTTGTGTGGGCTGCCGCACCACTCAAAAACTTGACTGCTGCTTATTTGATGTTGCTGAAGAAGCCAGGGGTATGGATTTTGTTGCTGTTGTGATGCCTTCGGGGCCACCGTACAGGGGAGTGGCTAAAGTGAAATAATTATGACATATAGTCTTATTTAGTGTTCATTCTATACTTACATGACTTAAATGTTATTCTAGGTACGAGAATATGAAGAAGAGATCCACTCCCTAAAAGAGCGATTGAAGATGTCCCACCGTAAACTTGAAGAGTACGAGCAGCGTCTGGTGTCCCAGGAGCAGCAGACCAGTAAGATCCTGCAGCAGTACCAGAACCGCCTGGAGGACAGCGAGAGGCGCCTCAAGCAACAGCAAGTCGAGAAGGACTCACAAATCAAAGGCATCATCAACAGGTAATTGGTGTTTGGGCTGGTGCTGGAAGAGGAAGAGGAGAGGGAAGGGGAAGGGGAAGACATGCTTACAGCTACAGCCTTCACTATTGCATCAACTAGACACAAACTCAAGGGAGACTGGCTCTTTCTGCTGACACAAACCAGCAAAGAGAGGACCGCTGAGGGAAATCTCCACAGTAACCTTATACAACCAACAACTGAACACATCTCATTTGGACCAAATATTTGCTGTGGCTAGCTGCCTGCTTACCTAGGATAGGATAGAATAGTAAATCAACACATTTAGCACCATACTATACAACCAGTAGACCACAAACAATCTTAAAAATGGTCAATACATAAAACACGGCCACAGGAAGTTTGAGTATGTCATCTTATGCTATATTTCAATGAATAACTATTGCATTTTTGCACTGTGGACCACCATCATAAAGACTGATGATAACAACTGAAGCTTGCAAATCAATTTATACTATATTGTGGTTACTAAAAGTATGTAACAATTTTACACTCCACTACCATAGACGCACTCTTAGACCATAGACTCTTAGAGATCAAAACTCAAAAATGTGATCAATAATGTGGGTTTACTTATATGCACACACACATTTCACAAGCTCTGATGGTGAACCATAATCAAACCAATTCACATTACTACTTAATATCTGCAAATGGCTTCACAATTAAAAAACAAAAATGACAGCTTTTTAAATTGATTTTTTTCGGTATGTTTGTTTCTATCTCCCTGTTGTCAGACTCATGGCTGTGGAGGATGAGCTGAGAGTTG
This sequence comes from Philypnodon macrostomus, assembly GCA_036025475.1. NCBI lineage: Eukaryota > Metazoa > Chordata > Actinopteri > Gobiiformes > Eleotridae > Philypnodon > Philypnodon macrostomus. The sequence continues at coordinate 15,965 of JAVQKC010149670.1, read as the reverse complement.
GTCCCATTCCTGATATTAAGCCTCGAATCCTCACAGACCAGGTTTGTGCCTGTGTCTACATCTTTTATACCATCCTTTAAATCAGTTACATCATTTTATCACATCCAGAGCTTTCACCCAAATCAGCACAGGGCGTTCAGAGTTTGTCATACACTTCACCAGTAATCCATCATTTCATATTCAGAAACATTTCAGCACCAAGCCTCAGGGGACAATGTGAAATACACTCACTGGCCACTTTATTAGGTAGAGCTTTGTACCCACTTTCATAGCTCACCCTTTAGCACATGCACATACTGTACGTTCAAGACAAATCTGTAGTATTTCAAAGCTCAACATCAAAAAAGCTGATTTAAATGACGGGTTTGCCCATTAGCCTAGTGTCTCTGAACACACAAGATCACAAAACATGAAGCAGGCGGGCTATAGCAGCAACCATTTTATAATTATAAGCTCTATCTAATAATTACAAGATCTATCTAATAAAGTGGCCAGTGTGTGTATAGTCATGAACCTAAAATCAAAAAGGCTAATTTTAGGATAGCTTTTAAAAACAAAATGATTTACCGGCAGCAGAATATCATGTAGTCACGGAAAAGCCTTCATAATGAGTCACCGCACGTCACAGTCATTCTTTCAGGGTCGTTTCAGTGAATGCACCATGTGGGTTGAATTGTGACGTGCGGGAGAAGAGGCTGTCTGCACCATGTTTGTGCCGAAATAACTTTATCCTTAAAACCTCCTGTCACCTTCTTCCACATTTGTATATCATTCCCTTGACTTCAATATAACATGCAAACAGACCAAATCCTTTATTTATAGACCCGTTTCTCCATTGTGGGACATTATTGTTTTTCATCAGATTGAACAAACAAATATAGAAAAACGGATTATGGACTATAGTCAGATTTTGGCATCAAACATACAATGTGGTCCTCTATGCAGGGATCAGGATTAATATGCAAGCTGTCCTTTTTAAAACAACTGTTCAAACACATTACAAGGGGCTATTCCTCCACAGTACCTTGATCATTACTATGTTTTTGTGGACTTAATAATTAAGGCTGCACAATTTATTACAAAATTATAATTACTGGGAAACGCAAAATGACTAAATGACTGTATCTTAAATTTTGTTCACCAGTTGTTAATGGCTTTCCAAATACTGCCGGTATGTGTGTCCCTCAAAGCCATGAGTCAACAGCTAAAGTAGTAGTTGTGTGTAACCCTCTAACAATACTGTATATTCTCATTCTATTATATTCTTTGTGTTTTCAGTCTATCAGCCAGGGCTATGGATCCTGACTGCCAGAGTACATGATGGTCACCCGAGTGTAAGCGGCTCCAGGACGCAGCTCTGCGGTGGGTCCAGCGGGTCTCCTGAGGGCTTCATCTCATCATCATCCTCAAAGACTTTGCACAAATCCAAAAATCTGCCTGTACCACAATGTGACAATCAGTTTAGTGCGAGGACCAATGAGAGTTTTCAGACACACTCAAAGATAAGCCAATGCCACTATTTCCCATGGCAATACTAGATATAGATAATGTTTATTTATGTGACCACTAGAAAAGGTAACAATACAGTGATCTTTACCATGTTTAAAGCACACTGCACCCAATGGTAACAACTGTGACATGCAACAAACGTGTTCAAAATGATTAGCCATCAACAATCACATGCAACAGTCATTTTTTTCATTGCACTTATTTATTGAAAACAAATCTTACTATATCTTATATAAATGAGCTACCCCAATCTTGGTTAGTAGCACAAAATATGTGAAAGATGCAGTTGTATGCATGCCCTACATTTATAGTTCACCAATCCTACTAAACCTATATAATCAATCATTTTAACATATATTTTTAAGCATTAACTACACTGCCTGGCCATAAAACAGTCATCCACCTGGATTTAACTATACAAATGCAGTAGGTAAGAGCCTCCTGTATGTCTGTTTGTCAGGTACAGCAACTTTATATGCCCAAAGAATGAGATCAGCTGGCTACCTGAATATACTGAATCATCAGGTTATTCCATCAATGGACATTTTTTTTCTTCCCTGCAAATTCCAGAGATGACAATGCCAGGATTCATCGTGCTCGAATTGTAAAAAAAAGCCTTTAACCCCACTGAAAATCTTTGGGATGTGCTGGAGAAGGCTTTTCCCGTCATCAGTACAAGATATCGGTGACAAATTCGACGGAAGTAAATCTTGTGACATTGCAGAAGCTAACTGAAACAATGCCACAGTGAATGCTTCTTTTTTGGCCAGACAGTGTATATTGAGAATATAAAAATGTTTTTCTATCCCCATTTTTTAATTTAGTGTAATAAAATGATGAAAAACTAAACGTTAGCTGATGCAGGGTTTATTATAATTGATCAGGTAGACAGAGGTAGGTCTAAAGTGAGACGCCTGGGACATTACCGGAGCCAAATCAAATGGAGACACTTAGACAAATCCGAAACTATAATTGGTGACCATCATTAATGAAGCCATTGTACCATCTATTGTTTTGGCTAAGGACTTTAGTTAATCTCATGTTTAGACAATTCATTATGAGCCATTTCAGCCTTGTGTCCAACTGCTGGAGTGGCCCTCTTAACACAAAACCAATCAGTGATATCTAAGAGAATGGCAAAATACTAATCTCTTGTGATGCACCATAGCATTGATGAAGTGTGGCTTTTTTTTTAACCATGCTGACTTCAACATTTTACAGAAGACGTGACATTCAACTTTTTTGCATTACCGGTACGGACGGAGACAAAATGGCAGGCTAATGCTAATCAAAATAAGGAAACACTGATATCAACAAAACAGTATTTGAACAGGGACTTGTACTATATGTGCATAGGATATGACTGCCTTACATACAGTCTGTGCCACAAGGCCTGAAATAACAATGCCAATACAACTTGTAAAAATGTGTACAATAAGCGTCTTTTGTAGTCAGGTGAAATGAGATAATAAACAGTGTGTTTACGTTTCGAAATCATTTATTACAAATTTCATGGTTATTACATATATTTTATTCTTTACCCTCTTGCCTTTAAAAAGACCACTTTCTTTGAAGATAACTATCAGTATATGTTTACCAGAAATGTAAAATTATCTTCATGTATATCTTATTCTTATATGTCAAATGTATTCAAATCTAAAAGGGTAGGCCTTCTTGGCATGTTGTGTGATCACTTAAACACTCTTAATGCTGCAATCCAGAAAGTATGGTGTGACTGGGATGAGAATGTGTTTATTTTTGCCAATTGCACATTTTTGTTTTAAAAAGCTGAAATACCATCTCACCTAAGTAACCAAAACAGCTTTCAACGACACTGGGTTGCAGTTTTGAGCACTACTCGTTTGAGTTTCTTTGTTTATTTGGCCTGCATTGCAATACAGTATTTTAAAATATGATATCGCATTATGTTTTATGAGAAGCTGCAGTAGTATTCAGAGTATTGTGATATATATACACAATATCCCCATGTATTCGTTTATACATATATACAGTACTAGCTCTAGTGGTACAGTGTCCCATAGATAGCACAACGATAGTACATGTTGTAGGAATAGCCCCCATATTGGGAAGGTCTCGATCTCGCAATTGTATAGATGTAGACCTTGAATGAAAGCCTGGTCTTTCTAGGGCAGGGGTAAATCTGTCCACTGACCCACAAAGCACTTATATCTTCCAGTGGTAAAAGGTAAACTCTTTGACCTTATCTCGTGACCAAATGGATTAGTTGGTTTCTATATTAGCAAATATAATTATGTCAAGCCAAAAGCAATCTTTCCATTTAGATATATATTTTCAATAAAAGATGCTAGAAGTGCTTTCTTGACATCTCCAATATGGCGGCTATATAAACATGCAGAAACTATCATCTATGCGGTGTGCTACCTCTGAAATCCAGATGTTTTTACACTAAAGCTTGAACATCTATTTATTTTGTTATGTAGAAAACAGAGGTCGTAATAATTTTATTTCTAAACAAATTCCTTGATTATTTTGGGTCCTGTTTACTATTTAAGTGCCATTACTGTACATTCATATTCAGACTAAAAAGGTTTTTGTCAGATGCTTAGATGTTAGTGGAAACACAAGCTCTTTTTATCTTGATATATTAAAAGCCAAAAGCACAAAAATATAATAACACAATATATGGGACGCTCCCTCGAACTTGTAGAAATAGATAATTTTTTAATATTGGCTTTAATCTATTACTATAAAATATATGCTATTTATTGAGTGTTTTACTAAAATAATGGAGTATATATAAATCCCTATTAACCTATGGACCTAATAATGAAATACTATATCATGTATAGTTAACAGATAGTTCAATGACATTATATTGATGTTTATAAAATATAGAGGATTTTGGGATGTTTTTTCCTGGCAGCTACTATTCTGCACAATTGATCTACTGTGTCTCAATTTGAACTTTGGTGAGATTTCTGACTTGAATTAGGCCTACTGGATGTAATACCTTAATTTACTTGACTTGATTTCTGTTGAACTAAGCCATGCCCCATGGAAAAGCCATACCCTCCAGCCCCTGATGTTGTAAGGTGGATGTGTTAATGTTGTTAATATTTTGATTTATAATGGTAGTTTATTGTAGGTATGATTGCGCTTGTATATTATATTTATGATTACTATTATTAGTGTACTTGATTTTTTTGGTTTGAACAAAGGGAATGTATTAATTTTTTCAGGTGATTTCTGAGTGATTTAAATAAACAAATACATCCTTAAATTATCATAATTACTTGTATATTCTCTTGCATTTCCTCTATGCATTTACCAACTGGCCACTTGATTTGGTTTAAAGTGACTCTTCCTATGCTAGCTTTGACCTTCAGTCTTGAGCACATCTGCACAAATAAATGCAAATATTTGCTGCCATGTGATTCATTTATTAGTTGTTTCTAGGTGAACATGTTGTCTATAGTTTTCTATAGTCTGACTATTTTATGTAAGCTATATTGGGAAGTTTAGCTCCTAGAACCAAGAGTGCCCTCGTGTGGTTTACTATGGCCATAAACCAGGCACTTCAGAGTAACACTATGTATTAGTAGCTATAAAATATCCCATTTAGGCTGCCCCTCCCTATAAGCATTTTAAATTTCATCCTGAGTTATTCTAAACAATTAACATTTGGCTATTTTAAGACAAAAAGGCTTACAGTAGCTGAGGCTTAATGTAAGCATTTTATTACATGCCACAACATTAATGGTGTAACCAGCAGTATTCTCTGTGTCAAGTTATAATACATAGCCTGTTTCATTTAACAAACAAGGACAAATAATACAGTTGATGAATACTTAAAAAGAACTCAAGCTCAAGCATCTCTATTGGATCTGCCTAAAAACATGTACACCAAATTTACAGATGTTTATCGAGAAATTTAACATTTGGAAGAAAACATTTATAGTAAATGCCTTATTCAAGAAATGCGTGGCGCTACATATTGGACACTACAGTGGGCAGAGTCAACAGAGGTTCATAGGTCCTGGAGTCGGTGGTCTGGCTGTGCATGTTATTCAGCTGAATCGCCAATGGTCCGGCTTGTCCCGACCCCTCCTCCGAGTTCACATTGTATGGTACTTTGGACATAATCGCCAAACTCAACTTCAGGAGCACATTCTGAAGGGCAGTGCGGTATTCTTTTCGGACCAGGCAGTAGATGACCGGGTTGAAGCAGCTGCTGGTGAACGCCAAACAGTTAGCCACAGGGAAGAAATATGTCTGAGCCATGTAGAAAGACGGAGTGATATCTACAACGTCAAACTGAATGAGGATGCTCCAGAAAGTGAGGACATTGTAGGGAAACCAGCAAGCACAAAATGATAGGACCACCACCGCGACTGATTTTGAGATATCTGCATTTCTTCTGGAGTTGCTGCCTTTAGGCTTGTGATGGCAGAGGAACAACAATAGAAGCAGGTAGGACGGTATCATGACGCTATAGGGAAGGAAAAAACCTAAGACCACTCTTAGAAGATGGTTTAGTCCTAGCCAGGCTGAACTTGGGAACCGGAGCAGGCACGTTGTATCATTGTTGACGCCCACATGTTTCAGATCTGCAAATACGGCTCTAGGCATGGACACTATCAAAGCCCCTGCCCAGATAATGGCCGTTGTTATGGGGAAGGTGCTTGACCCGGTGCACGGAGTAGATTTGGTTTTGAGAGCGGAGGCCACGTAGCAATACCTCGTCACACTCATGGCTGTAAGGAAAAAACAACTGGCAAACACGTTTAAGCCAGTAAGTAAAGATACAGCTTTGCAAGTAGCTAATCCAAAGGGCCAGCTGTAGTCCATAGCAGTGTCCACAGCCCAAAACGGCAAGGCTAGAGAAAACAAGAGGTCAGCCAAGGCTAAGTTAAACACAAAGAAGTTGATGTTGCCGGTGGTAATGGTGCGTGTGGAATAGAGCAGGAACATAACCAAAAGATTGCCAAAAACTCCAGCGGCGGCCACAACAAAATAAATGATAGAGATGACTATTCTGAGCCAGGGAGAGCTATCATCAGGTATCTCCAACATGTCGCCCAAACTGGTGTTGAAAGTAGTGTCATTACAATATACTTCACTGCCACAGCTGCTCATAAGTCTTTTGTAGATCTCAATATTTGACATTTTTCTTTAAAAAGTGTCGGTCTGTCTGATGATACAAATAATGTATTGACAAACAAAGCTTCTGGATGTCTAGTCTTGTCTATTAATGCTGAGCGAGGTCCAGTCCCTGCAAAGGACAGAGGAAATTATGATGACTTAATAGGCACATGCAGTAAATAAGTGGATTAACGGAGCCTGATAATGGAGTTAGGACACAAGTGTTACCCACTGACTCGGGTAATTGATGGAGTTTTCAAAGAATCCAACTTCTGTGAGAAGAACATGTGGATATAAACAAATGAAAAGGGTTGACCTTCAGAAACCGCAGATGTTTAAATATAGTCAGGACTGTTCACGGGCGCGCTCAAAAGCCCTTCATTAGTGCATAAATGTTAGTAATTCAAAGTGTATTAACTTTTATTCACATCACTACGTAAGTTAAATAATGCCTTGAATAAAAATAGGCAATCAATTAAACTTTTAAAGATTTATATAGTTAGTTATTTGTGGTGTTTCTGGACTATGCTGACCGTGGGACCCAACTGGATCCATTATCCTTTTTGAGACTCACTTTTTATAAAACAGGTTATTTTTCTACATATTACTACCACCATTAGTATACATGGATTTTAATAATAGTTTTACCTCTTCTATATAATTGGTGTTCTGGGTAAAACACTATTCAATAAACTGTCAAATAAGCTGAACATTACAACTATTAAACGTCAATGCGACACAGACTTCCCTTTAAAAAAGACATATATTTTCTTACCCGAGAATCTTCTGTGTCTGAAGCGTCTTTTCGTCTGAACACCCCGAAGAGTCAAGAATGTGGACCTTGCTAACCCTGACTTACTGCTCCGCCTCTATCTCTCCATCTCCAGCTCTTCTAATGGGGCTAATGCGGGTGACACTTGAGGATACCACTGTAGAACAGAAACAAATGTCAAAGGACTTAAAAAAAGCTACTTTGAGTACTACAGCGAAGAACAGACAGAAGAACTGGAAAAGGACATTAGTTTAACCATAGTTTGAGGCAGTTAGCTTTTACTTTCTGACTTAGATTTCTGGATTTATTTATTTATTCACATTCCTCTAAATCCCACTTCCTCTGCACTTTCACTTGGGAAACATCTGTCTCAATTGTATCAACAATAACAGGAGCCAAGCGCCATCAGTGTAAGTGTGTCAACAGCATTTTTGGAAATCATTAAATCAGTATAAACTGGCCACTTTATTAGGTACTCCTCAAGTCAGCCACTACATAACACAAATAGTTCATTGATATGGTCTAACTAAGAAAGTCCAATAAAAATCTGTATACTGTATATATATGTTTTCTATTAAGGTGGTGGGCATTGCTTCTGTATTCAATAGCGCTGCAAAAATTACTCTTCATTATCATTTGTTCATAGTGGAAAAAACATCAGCAGTGAATGACTAAATGAGATTAGCTTGAAACAGGCGGAAGAGTGGACAAGTTGATGGATGCTGGGCTGTCCGAGCAGAGCCATTTTCAGAAGGTACGACTCTGAGGTAACCTAATATGTAAACATCTACATGTGACAGGTAGGCTTGTGTAGGCGATGATATGAAGCCATGAAATCTAAATTTAGCCCGCCACATGGTAAAGGTTATAACACATACGAATCAATGTAAGGGATAAGGCCTATCATTTAAAATAACTATAAAAAATACCAAAAATAAACTCTGTCAGGGCATATATATATATTTAAAATACAATAAATACGTAACAAAAATAAATACATATACTTGGCTAATACAGTCATTGGCCACTTTATTAGGTAAACAACTTCTATATTTAATGGTCCAAAGGTACACAGACGACCATCACTGAATATACAAAATGTTAAACCTTCAAGCTGAAGGACTATAGCAGCAGAAGCCCACACCAGGGACACTATTTTAGGCACAACAGGGCTATCGGTGTCCAGTGAGCACTCTAACCCAAAAGCAGAGGAAGAATTCAAACTGCAGTCAGTCTCAGCCTTGAGACCACTGAAAAGATGGTGGGAAAGTCCATATTACATTTACTGTCCACAAGTATTGAATGTGAAAATAGCTTTGAATAGTTTACCTTTGTCTGTGTGCCCTATAAAAGCCACTTATAAAAGTCCCACTCATGTAAACAGAGGAGTAAATTGGCAGAGCACATTTACTTAGGACATTCTTCTATAGGGCCATAAAAGTGCAGTTGAAGATATCTTTTTTTATAGGCCTACTTCAGACAAGCAACACAGGCTACAGACAAAATACATGAATCCTAATAGTACGGTTTAAAAATGACAAATCATTTTGTGTAGTGTATACCGTAGACTGAGTCGAAATGTTTTGATGTTGTAAACGCTGGAAAGGAAAGAGGTTTTTTGTAAACCCTAGCTGTTGTTATTACTCACCACTTCACATTTAATCCCGCCTCCTGCTGAGAAAGTGATGTGTCGAGAGATACTGATTGAAGAGTGCAATCACTACACAGATATGTCTCAGACTGGCCCCAATCAAGCAACTGCTCTGAGGAAACTTTGAGAAACTAGAGTTTTCCCCAAAATACCCATTTGTACCTGTCTATTTATGTTAGACTTCACCTGAGATATCTGTTTGTACCCGTCTATTTATGTTAGACTTCTCCTGACATACCTGTTTGTATCCGTCTATTTATGTTAGACTTCTCCTGACATACCAGTATGTACCCGTCTATTTATGTTAGACTTCTCCTGACATACCTGTTTGTATCCGTCTATTAATGTTAGACTTCACCTGACATACCTGTTTGTACCCGTCTATTTATGTTAGACTTCTCCTGACATATCTGTTTGTGCCCGTCTATTTATGTTAGACTTCTCCTGACATATCTGTTTGTGCCCGTCTATTCATGTTAGACTTCACCTGACATACCTGTTTGTACCCGTCTATTCATGTTAGACTTCACCTGACATACCTGTTTGTGCCCGTCTATTTATGTTAGACTTCTCCTGACATACCTGTTTGTACCCGTCTATTCATGTTAGACTTCTCCTGACATACCCGTTTGTACCTGTCTATTCATGTTAGACTTCACCTGACATACCCGTTTGTACCTGTCTATTCATGTTAGACTTCACCTGACATACCTGTTTGTACCCGTTTCTCCTGAACCATTTACTCATGTTTAGTTTCCTAAGATAGATCCGTTTTGGAGGGCAGACCCATAAAAAGGTTCAGTATTGCTGTGTCATTGTTATGTCACAAGAATTCTGGCTAAAATATCCTGAATTCAAAAAACTATGACGAGAATATGACTGTGATGCTCTAGAACAGGGGGACCCAGACTTTTCAGACCAGGACCCCAAAATAATGGTTAGAACGACACATAGAATGGATAGGACAAATATAGGTCTACTGTATATAAAACATTTAAATGCATGTGTAATGTTTTTAGTTGCATAGTTTGTTCAAATAAATTGCAGTTAATGAAAACCACAGCATTTATTTACAAAAAAAAAACTAATTATAAAATTGTATTTCTGGAAATCATCTCCCAACCCCCACTTTTGGAATCCCTGCTCTAGAAGACAATGTGAACGCTTTAAGTGTCCATTTTTTACTACTAAATTTGTTACGCAAGTATTTTGGATTTGACATAAACAACATTTTTCAAGGCCAAGAAGTTGTGAGGACACTGTTAACTATGCAGCCTGTCTTTGTCGCCATCTTGTGTACAAACGGCATCATGACACTTAACATTTGGTGCAGCTTACTCACGCTCTGTGACTGTAGCTCATCTCTTCTTCAACTCAGTGGGCCCTCTGGTGCCAAATGTTGAATCTCACAGCATGCACGTTTTTCCGCAACATAATTGTACATGAAGAAGAAGTGCATGCATCAAATTGGGTTGGCTAATTAGGCCTAACGTATATCACAAATGCATTATTATTGCTATTTTTGTAGTATTTCACCACCTGTGAAATACTTACACCTTATTTAATCACACTGCACCTTTGGATTTTTCTCTTTTTTTATTATTGTACTTTTTTATTATATGTTTATTATATTGTTACTTATCTCTTTCTGCACACTTTTTTACCATGTACTATTATTGCATGTTATTAGTACTTCATGAGTATCTTAGCGAGTCTAACGGTTCTTCCGATCCAAAGCATTTCATTGCATTTTCTGACCCTGTGTTGATTGTGCATATGACAAATAAACTGAAACCTGAAACCTGAAACCAACTGTTCAGGACTGGGCTGTGACATCGTTTTCAGAGCGGAGGCAGTCTACATGAGAACGGGGCGCCTGGAAACGGCACCCTGCTGTGAGACCAAACTACATCCCCAGAGTTTTTGTAATCAATGCATTTTGGGAAGACTAAACACGCAGTTGGCGTGTAGATGGGAGCCACTTCCGGATCCGCTACACTCCATTTTCATGGAAATGTGTTGCCATCTAAATGGGCTCTAAGGGTATTTTATGAGCTTGGTACATAAAATCACTAGGATTTGTGTTCATTCTTCCTTCAGTTCTGATCAGTTTTCCAGTCCCTGCGTATAATAATATCCTCAAAGCCCCCACGCTTCATTTTAGAGAGGGGTCAAAGTGAGGCCATAGGTTTGAGATACATGTTGCATTTTTCATTCATGGATAATTTTTTATCTTATCAGACCAGAGGACCTTCAAACACAAAACATGACTTTATAGTATTGTTGCACACAACCATAGTGCCTAGTTGATGCCAGAGACTTTGAAAGGCAACATTCGCTCAGATATCCACAGTTCTGCAGCCATGTGATTAGAAGGTCCTTATCCAGGGCATACCCTGCCAAAGGCCCATAGTTCATCTACCTAACAAAGAGGCCAGTAGAAGGTTAGGCGAAGGTGCTTTTGTGTTTGTTTTTTGTGCACATTTCACAGTCTATTTTGGATACATGTATGTCACCATTTTACATTTTGCAACATCATACACACAAATATTTATCTAATACAAGCTGTTTTGAGGAGCTCCCACTTGGACTCGAAGACAAACACTCTGATGAGACATGTCTTTTTAAGACAGGAACAACCCATTTGTGCCGGTTTTCGGTGGTTGGGCCTATTTGTTACATCGCTTACATCACTAGGTGAATTCCATTGGGATTCTGTTTTCAGCTCTTGGAGCTCAACATAATTAATTACTCAAACATGCCCAAATGAAACAAAACACAACTGTGTATGTGTGTTTGAGGCAGAAACAACATTAGAACATGGTTAAAAGCTCCGAAAAGTCAATATGACACATAACACAAAAGGAGCAAAATGTTCTTTCAAGCAGGACGCAGGTGGAGGTAGGCGGTATCACTTGAGCCTCTTCACTTTCTTAATAGGTCACTGAGGATTTCCCATGATGCATTTCTCCCTGTTCCTCATTTAAAATAGCCATGTCTCCCTGGGCACAGAAGTGCGCTCTTATCTGCTGCTCTCGTTCCCAGCTGTGGCTCAGTTTGATATAGAGTCTTATTTAATCATGTATTGCAAAGTCACAGTGAGTCTTGCTCAGAAAGTTGCGATGTGAGTAGATAGGAGAGAGGAGAAACACGTGTATGTGGTGAGAATGGTGACAGGGGTTAGTCTTTATTGTCATTTAATATGACAAACCAGTGTCAGAAGGTTGTGACCAGGTGCCCCACTGTATGCTTCTATGATCCTGATTTGGTCTTGGTTTAGTTGTGGTTTTGACCTGGCCATATCAGGGTTTCATACTGGTGTAGTCTGGGTTTAGACCCAGTTTATTTCTTGGGTTATCATGGATTTGTCTTGGTCTAGTTCTGGATTTGAGCTAGTTTAGTCATGGATTTGTCCTGGTTTAGACCTGGTATATACCTGGTTTAGACCTGGATTAGTCCTGGATTTGTCCTGGTTTAGACCTGGTTTAGACTTGGTATAGACCTGGTTTAGTCATGGATTTGTCCTGGTTTAGTCCTGGATCTGTTCTGGTTTAGTCATGGATTTGTCCTGGTTTAGTTCTGGATCTGTTCTGGTTTAGTCATGGATTTGTCCTGGTTTAGTTCTGGATTTGTTCTTGTTTTACCTGGTTTAGTTCTGATTTAGTATTGGTGTAGACATGATTTAGTCTTTGTTTAGTCTTGGTTCAGACCTTTAACCTGTTGGTTTCTTTAACTTACTTTACCACTTTTGTGAGCCGGATTCAAACTCACAATGCTGGGGTGAAAACTGGAGGCTCTGAATATGGGCCGCACGCTCTACTGACTGAGCTAAACCGCAAGAACCTAGTGTTCTTATTAATACTTGTCTACTTTGTCATGATACATAAAATCACTAGGATTTGTGTTTATTCTTCCCGCAGTTCTGATCACTTTTCCAGTCCCTGCGTATAATAATATCTTCAATGCAGGATACTGCCTTCCACCCCCACACTTCATTTTAGAGGGGGGTCAAAGTGAGGTGATCAGACACAAAACATGATTTCATAGTATTCTCACAACCATAGCAGGATTTATAGATTTATATTATGATTTGGGGAAAAAAAACAATATCCAATAAGTGGCACTTCAGTGGGTAAAAATACCTAGTTGATGCCAGAGACTTTGAAAGGCAACATTAGCTCAGATAACCACAGTTCTGCAGCCATGTCACTAAATGGTCATTATCCAGGGCATACCCTGCCAAAGGCCCATAGTTCATCTACCTAATAAAGTGGCTAGTGAGTATATAGCTAACTTGTTTTTACTTTAGCCTCTACAACAACATCAGATCAGACCTCGTTGGTTACCACTTTGACCAATAGTAGTTGAGTTTTTGATTGGTGTTGTAGCCCACTTTGATTTGATCTTGCTGTAAAGGGCAAGAAATGTGTTATTTTAGAAAACCTCCAGACTATGTACAGCTTCAGCTATAGTCCTGGTTAAGACCTTCAGACATGGACAACCCAGAAGGCCCCTAAACACTGGCCCCAGTTCAGTTGTACTGGCTACACTACGCTGCTTTTGTGTCTAATGATATATTGATGTACAGTTGTCATACAGAAGGACATTATCAGACGCTTTCAAATTGATTACTCTGGTGCAAAATACAGCTAGAAAATTGACTTTGTGTGAGGAAATTAAGATGTTTTGGGGCCTTCCATTCAGAGTGTGTTTTATAATTACAAAATAAATATTATTTCTGACTGTACAACAATGAGCTTTCACAATCCTTCAGTTTTAATCTAACTCTTTTCCCAACAGGAAATTAACCCACCAACTATGGGCTTTAGGCAGGGTACACACTGGACAATGGCCAGTTAGTTGCTAGGCCACCCACATTCATTCACTTGGGCATATTCGATTCACCAATTCTCCTAACACAAGTATTTGGGTGGTAGGAGGAAGCTAGAATACCCAGAGACAACCCACAGAAACACAGGGAGAACATGCAGACTCAGGAGAGCGATCATTCCCACAACCTGCTTCCTGTCAACATTTGCACTTAAGTTTTGTTGTGTTGTGTGTGCAGAGTGGTCAGCCAGTTCCTGGTGTTCCTCTACTGTAAGTTACTGTGGAGAGGACTGAAGTTTGTCATCAGGAAGTTGACCGGGCGCTGTGAGCTGCAACGCATTTGCTACAACAACAAGCACGGAGCCCGCCGGACACACAAGATTGGTACATGACCGCTACCATTTAATTTGATATTTCTGGCACTGCTGAGCTATTCTGTCATGGATGCTAACTTCATTTACTGTTGCACAGAAAGCAGTTTTGAATAACCAAGTCTTGTTATTAATATTTGTCATTTTTGCAGAGTCATCCCTGAGGTACTCCAAGAATGAGGTAAGTTCTGGATCACTCACAGCAACATCTGATAAAAATGGGACAGTGGTGGAGTGAGTATGTGCTCACCCTGCAACCAGAGGGTCACTGAGCGCATACTGTCCCTGAGCAAGACACTTACCTCACAATGCTTAAAAATGAATGTGGTTGTGTGATTGCAAACTGGCACCCACACACTACAGAAGTAGTGTGATTGTGGAGTAAATGAATAATGCAGTGTCTCAGTGTCTTTGAGTGGCCAGAAAAGTTCTATATAAAACCAATGCATTATTATTATTATTATTAGAAAATCATGACAAAAATAGACTTTCATTATAAAAAAAATAGATTTTCATTCAAGGAAAAAATATTTTTTACCATTGTAACTATAGTATATGATCAAAGGTGTAGTCTGAATTGAAAACGCTTTAGCTGACTCTGTTCTATGTTGTAAACAGTGCTTGACATTTTTTTTTCATGTGTAGTGTATGTTTAGCTGAAACTATCAGTTTTTCAGTTTTATATTTCTGATTGCCAATTTGTCATTTACTATGAGGTAGTATGAATTGGCTAGACATTTTTAAACATATCTGGCCTCTACAGCAACATCAGATCAGAGTTCGTGGGTTACCACTTTGACCAATAGTTGTGGAGGCCTCTACACACTACAGACATCATAAAACAGGGTCATTTTTTAAATTTAATTAAACATTTTCTTATTTTTGGAAACTTACGGACTACACCTTTAATGTCCACAATTTAGCCTGTTTTTTATTAAGGTACTTACTTCAGGGCTATATCTCCTCTATTTGCATGTGAATATATGACTGTATCATGTCCTACGCTTGTGTGTGTGTCCTTCAGCTGCTGCAGTCTGCCCTCAGCGTCCATCCAGACAAAGTTGAGAAGACCATTGATGACATCATGGCCTTGAAGAAGATCAACCCTGACACCAACCCACAGTGAGGACCACACAAGTGTCTGTTTCACCCAGCCCCACCTACTTATTTTCAAAAGTGGGGTCTGGTCCTTTGCTCATAGTGCATCATTTCTCTGCAATTTCGTAAGACTGACCAATCACAAGCCATTTACGAGCCACAGCGGTGTGTGTTTTGTTGCCCTGTCAAATACAAACTTTGCTAATGTGACTTCTTTATTAACAACAGGGTGTGTGGCCATGAGTGTCTTCTTAGAGTCATGTCTAGCATTTCTGATTGGTTTACTATACATCAGTAAACTTAAATTAGAATGCGAGAGACCAGACTTACATCTTTGTATAGAATATGAAGAGAGTTAGCTGGCTGGCCAGGCTAGGACTTGAAAATGACATCTATTTACTCAAGCAATATACCGTATTTTACGCACTATAAGGCGCACTAAAAAGCCTTTAATGTTCTCAAAAACCAACAGTGCGCCTTATAATCCAGAGCGCCTTATATATGGATTAATTCTGGTTGTGCTTACTGACCTCCAAGTGATTTTGTGTCACACGGCGCTCAAGGCGCTCCGTCAAAATGTTTTGGTACGACTTCGGTAAACTACAAAGCT